>JACXGM010030659.1:0-13218 GCA_016801145.1 Umbra pygmaea
TTAATAAAACACTGTTAATAAAACACTGTTAATGAAAACACTGTTAATGAAAACACTGTTAATGAAAACACTGTTAATGAAAACACTGTTAATAAAAACACTGTTAATGAAAACACTGTTAATGAAAACACTGTTAATGAAAACACTGTTAATGAAAACACTGTTAATAAAAACACTGTTAATGACAACACTGTTAATGACAACAATGGAAAATGTGCTGTGGTCAGGAAAGTGCATTCAAGAAAGTGTTCCACCATTCAATTCCTTCTAGTCTAAAGACACTAGCTGCATCTCAGCATAACACCACTAAATCTAATAAAAAACCATCTGAAGCAGATTTCTATTGTGTTTAAGGGATTATTATCTCTTTGCCCCAGGGAGAAGAGTCTAGCTGTGCTGTTTCATGTTGGGAATAGAACACAATGCATCTGGATGTATATAGAACTAGGGAATCCCTATGTAACGACCACCCAGGCCAGGGGGCCGATTCAGCGATCACCATCCACAGAATATTAAAGGGAACTGTTCGGATGTGTCATTCTGGACTATATATGGACGCTATATATGTGCATCCCATTGCAACACGTGCCTTTACGCACGTCAGCATGTTTGTTTAACAGGTTGGTTTTGTTATTTTCTATTAGGGCACGGCCCGTTATTTGTGTTCTTCTATTATGTACAGGCCATGATAGTTACAGCACCAAGCGGTTAGGAGAGGTTTAGCCATCTCTATGGTGTCTTGATTATTACGCATCAGGTGCCCTGTATCAAGTGTACTCATCCCAGTGTATATAAGTCAGTCGTTGTATTACCTCAACGTCGATTATTGCCTCTGTAATGGTGTTTTTGGTTGTTCTCGCCTGTTTCCTGTTTGTCAGCCTGGACTTATTTTCGCTAATTATTAAAAGACCTCCCTTACCTGCAGTTGTTTCCCATCTATTCATTGACACGTTACACCCTATCAATAAAGACATTCAGTTGACAGGCAGTAGGTTCCCCGTAAGTCCCATCCTTCACCCTTTGATTATGATGTATTCTTTTAGGGGACATCAGCATGGCACAACTGGTGATGGTTGACGTTTTGATGAGATTGCTGGGTTGAAGATTTAGTATTCAAGATTTTCTTTAGGAACATGATTATGCACCCCGCATAAGCTTCTATTAGAAGCCCAAAGGTGGTAGGGTGATACGACTGACAGAATGTGTTAATCTGCCAGCAATGTATGCAAGATTGTGTGATTGTTTATATTGACAATTATGAAGGATTAAGCATTATGCAGGAAGGTCAAGCGCTGGGATCTGTAAATACTGATTTAGTTGATCATGTGTGGTGTTTATTGATCATGTGTGGTGTTTGCGTCCCAGGCCCATATAACTGCAAATCTTTGAAAAAATAGGTATGGAGACTCTAGGATCTCAAGTCCCACTTAGATAACATAACTTATTTTAGTTTGCAATGTTTATGGAGCATGCCACTGAGACTCAAAGAACAGTGTTATATTTCAATATATGATCGTCATGATTGTATCAAGCCTCAACTGAACTGGATGTACTGTATGTATTACCATAGTAGATGTATTTAATCAACTACAGTATGTAATGTACTTACTGTATTGTCATTTTACACATATTTTGGTCAGTCTCTCTACTGTACTTGTCTGTTGTGTGTATTATACCATTTTATATGTTGTGTGGATCCTTATTAAGAGTAATTCTTACTTTGGTTATCTACTCCAGTGCGGAACCTAATATAATTCAAAAAGATCATGGACGATGAAACATCTTTTATCTTCAAGGTATCTTACCAGATTCATCCTCATTGGTAAAATGGAATCCTACAGCCACAATTATATTATTAGAATTTTAACTCTAAATCATTTTAGTTGACAGATAAATTAGGAAATGACAGATTTTCAAAAGACAATATTAATCCTGTGGTAACCAAGTCTAGGTCCTACAGTAAAGGCTACAGAATGCTTGATATAATAGGACAAAATGAAACCTCTAATATTGTTGACATTGTATGTTATTTTCGAGAATGGTAACTCTTCCTCAATTTCTAATAATTGAATTGTCATCTGAATCTAACAAATATAATGAATCTGAATCCAACTATCATATCAATGCACTAATTGAATTGACATTAAAATGTGAAAAAACAAGGATTGTTGGACTTAGATTGACGATTTGCTGACCAGGTGAAGCTGTTGATTCAGATGGACCCCAAGGTCATTGTTACAATTATTAATTGTTTTGTTTTAAAATGATTGAAACAATATTTAAGTAAATCTTTTTTGTTTATGAACCTCAATAACTCTAAATCTAACTGAGCCGTTGAGTATGTAAATGAGATATCTTGTTCCCCCTTGTGGTGGCTAGCAAAATTACAGCAACAACCGTTCAGTCTAGCTTATCCGGTCATCTATTGATATTCTGCCTTTAGGATGTAGGTTCATCTGCACACAACATAATTGCTGGTAATGTTGTTAGTGCAGACATTCTGGACATTTTCCTACATTATATTGTAGAAAATGTACATATGGTCAACTGGGTTGTATCTATGTTTGCCCTACCTCATTTTGTTTTGCTTCTATGTGGCTTCTGTACATCCCACCCATGCAATTCCTTCCTTCTCATTCACTGCAATTCCGCAATACCTTTTCCTAACATCTTCCAATGCAAGTCTACATATTCCGTTAAACGTCTGGTGCTCAGATGTAAACTTTACCTGTGAAATGCACATGGATGTTACATCTTAAAGATAAAGTGTCGCTCACATGTTACATGTGTTGCTCTAGCCATTCCAACAAAAACGTTGTCATGCTTTCTTTCACTATTTAGGCAAGCTTGGTTTCCTCATTCAGGCTACATCTGTGTCAGTGTTTCCAGTCCAGTGCACTCAGGCTGTTGTAACATTTGTTTCATTTGAGGGACGCCCATCAAGAGCAAAGTCATTTGGAGGATTTACAAAGTAAAAAAACACATGAATGATTAAAATATAAATACATTTCATATCAATAAATAAACACACAATTATCATGAGTATGAAACTATTTAAATCATGATTTTTTGTCCCTCTCTAGAAAACCCAATTGAAGCTCAAATTAAAAGGTTTGTACCCGTAACTAGATCAATATGAGAATGGAGAACAGATAAGGAGGTAGACAGGGGACTAAATCAATAATAGATGAATACATTGATTTAGTCATAATGACCAAGTGTGCAACTGAATTTTATTCCACTCAGATCTGACTGTTAAAAACCAGGTTGGGATCCACTGATCTAAAGCAAATTCACGTTGCTGTACAAGACCAAAGTCTGGACTTCAGTCCTTGAGTAATGTCATCTCAATTAAAATATTTGTCTCACTCAACAAGCCAGCCACCCCTGGCGAGGAATACAACAAGTGCTCAGCATCAAAACATGTGGCCTTCAATGTGCACGTGCATGAATCGCAGCTGGCCTAGAACTGGGAGTGCTGTGGTTAGTGTATGCACTTAGGCACATAATTCAGAAGACAAGATCTCTATATTACCCAGTACAGCACCTCATTTACGGTAGATTCCCACATGATGCGTATTATTAGGCATGATAGAGGGAATATGCATTATGCACTTTGACAATAAGATCTTAAATCTAAACATCCATCACATGTAGGAGCAATTAAAAAATTACACATCGCTACGACATACGTACATTGGAGGATTTCAACCCTCTCTGTAAGCCCCAGCCATTCCTTGTGTTTGGTCTATTCCAGAGCTAACACAACTGATTAGACTCAACAGATAATCATCAAGCACTTAATTTGAGAATCAGGTGCACCTGTAATGGGCTAAAGCAAAATTGTGAAATGTCTGGTAGTCTCTGAGGAGAGGCTTGAATACATTTGTATAATGTTCATTGTTGAATAATGCATATTGTGGCACAACGGTCTTGTCAACGTCTCACCCCCGCCAAGTCTACTATAAAAGCCACACTGCAATGCTCTCTTTCCAGACGGGCTGGCAGGCTAATTATATGTTTAACTCAGTGGCTAGGTAGCTAAAATAATGCATTTACACAATAATAACAAAGTCAATATTAACATGTGCAGTAGTTATATAGTTGTAAAAGGGCGTAACAAACGGCACTCTGAGTTAATGTGTAAACAACCTACCATGTTTAACTTGATAAAAATGGGGTTTCTTGCTCAAATCTCTGTTCATCGTAGCTGTGCAAAGTGAGCGTTGCAGATAACAGCCATATAACTATTCAAAACCAACAAAATTTGTCATGCATAGGAGTTTGATGGTTTTTGTTTCTAGGGGTGTATAACCTATTTAAAAAATATATAATAATAAGTCAACCAGGGATTGTATGCTTGTGCTGTAAACAAACGAAGCCAACTTTCAGTCAGCCTGACTAATATTTACAGGCCTCTCTCAAACTTCAACGAATGACAACATCTGCTGTTCACTCCTTTCCAAAATCCAATACCCTTTTTCTCATTAGCAACATCCACATATCCCTGTTGCCATTAACAAATGTGATTATTAGCACATATGACAACCAATTCTACTACAGGTTATAGGATAGCTAAAGCGTTATATTATGATAGAGCGAGCCTATTTGATTTCATTCAGCCTACCCAAAATCACAGATTAAAACAGAAGGTCCTGGCTGAACGTCCAATAATTGTATCCATGAGGGTGTATGTGTGTGTACTGTAGACTAGCAACACTGCTAGGAGTTAGGAACATAACATTATCTTACCTGATTTACAGAGGCCACGCGTACAGTAGGTTGTGGAGCATGAAAGAGAGAAAAAAGACAATCAGACTGTTAGTGGAAAACCCGTGAACAGTATCCATTTAATTTAGAGTCGATTAAGTAAAAAGTTTGTTTGGCGGAGTGAAACGTTGCAACTCATAGAGACTCATTGAAGTTGCCAAGAATTTTCTGATTTTGTTTTTGCACAAAAAACGTGTAAACAGGTTAAAATCCAAATAGATGGCCTTTATCTACAGATACCTCTACCTCTGCATGATGTAATATCTGTTAAAGATATAGAATGTCTGGTACTTTTAAGGCCTATAATAGTACAATATCACACAGTAATCTTTGTTCAATCCTATATATTCACAACTCTACCAAAGTCAATTCAATCTTTCTTAGTATACATGAGTCTACTGTTTGGACAGATGTTTGTCTCTCTTGTCCCAATCATTCAGATATTGTATCAATCCAAATCCATGTTTTCAAAATCACCTAAAAACACTACATGATTGAATATACTGAATCTTAATCTTTAATTGTTTTGTGTAAATCTGAAAGAATAACAAATTCAACTGGTAAAAACTGAATAGAAATCATGATCTTCTGAAATGTTTGCCTGATTATGCTCCGAACTGCTAGAAGAGAACACACTGTATACCTATTCTGTTGGTTCACACTGTATGTTGTGCTTGGTGGCATATGGAATAACTGCACTAATGTGTCTATTCCTAATAAGCATTCCTGAAGATTCTACTGTATTTTGTTCCTGAAAACATTTCACAAGGCTGCATAAATCTTCAACAAAATATCACTTGTTAAGCAACTGATTGGTTGTTTGAGTGAAATATGTAATATAAACCAAACCATTTCTATACCATCCTGTGGGAAAGAGATTTGATTGACACTGCTGCTACAAGCCCATTATATTATTTGTCAAATGCTAATATGAAGCACATTCTCCTCTGTAGGAAAAAAAGTCTGTTAGAGAAATGTCAGCCTAACCGACATCACAGGAAAGTTAAATCTTTCCTATTTGTATGCATAAGGATGACTCAACATTTTCTGTTGCAACTTCTCCTGCCAAGCTTATATTATCCCATTCTAGAATTTGACTAATTAAAGACATATAGTCAAGACAATATGACATTGAGACTAGTTTGAATGCGTAACCGCTCCATGGCCATACACTCAGCGATCGTTCCAGCACATCAACGTAAAGCTGTTCTCTTGTAGTGCAGTTTGAAATCCTCTTCCAAGACAACTTCACAATGCTCACATGTGGTGGCGGAAATTGGCTCAGGACCCTCCCTGGCAACTGGTGAGTACTTACTGGAGAGCGAGTGATAAGACCCAAAACGCTTTAGTGAGACATGCTTTAGGAGACACGTCCGGAGCTTTGACATTCCTGAGCCCCCAGGTGTTGCTGCAATGAGCTAAGGCATAAACATGTGTGTAGCAAATAAATAAATACAATGTTAAGCCATTCTGTTCTTCCGGAATACATTTTCTTCAAATCACATTTCTTAAGACATGCCGAAATTAAATAATGGATTTATTTTGACAGTTTATTTTGAATGTTTTCATGCGCTTTAAGTGATCGTATGTACGTAAGGCTGGAGGTGCTTAATATGTTTAACCCAAGAGAAAATTACAATGAAAGTAGCAGCGATTTGCATGACAAGAAAAATGTCATGACCAACCCAGGCCGACACATTTCACTTCTTCAGTTTTGTCGCTCAGTTTCCCTCTCAGGACAGAGATAAGAAACTCCGCCTATTTGGGGCATACTACCCTTTTTGCCCTTATCGGCTTGTCCTATCAAATCAGTTTGAGAAATGGCAGTCATGAAAGTAAAAGGCCCCTTTTCCTAGCTTTTCCTTCTAACACCTAGATTATGCCCTGTCACTGTAGCACTCCATTATACCTGGGAGGGCTTGGTTCCAGGAAGCTGTTAGCCCTCCCTGTAGATGCCTTCTTCCCACGTTCACTGTGATGCCCCCCGCTACAGCTGACAATTTCCCATAAACGGTACCTGGTAATAGGCTGGCATTATAGAGCGGGCATAATAGAGCATTACAATGTGAGAGGGAGGGATTTTGGAGTTGCATGCGTGAGTGCATGAATGTACAGTCAGAAGCCCCCTTGAGTCTGGCCTCTCTCTAGGTTTCTTCCTAGGTCCCACCTACTAGGGGGATTTTCCTACCCACTGTGCATCACTTGTGTTGCTTGCTCTTGGGTCTCGGGCCGGGTGTCTGTCAAAGCACTTGTTGTGACAACTGCTGTTGTAAAAAGGGCTTTATAAATAAATTTGATTGATTGGTTGATGAATGTGTGTGTAAAAATTGATTGATATGGCTCAAACACAAAAAAAAAAAGCTAAGACTATCCCAACAGAGAACGAGGACATCTTTACCTAATGTGATAATTTCCACAAATCCTTGAATAATATTTGTCTGTGAGACTAGCTTTAACCCTTGCAAGCCTTGTATTACGCTTGTAGTATATTTGATGTGTGTTATAGACAGTAGTTCTGATGTACCTAAATTGTCAAATAGTATTCTGTGGCCACTGCTTATTGTTACAACAGACTAACAGAAGAAATGATCAGTCTATACTTGTTATGGTAGATTTATTTGAACAGCAAGAGACAGAATAACAAGAAAAACATCCAGAAAAACACATTTCAAAAAAGTTATTCATTGATTTGCATTACAATAAGTGAAAAAAGTATTTGACCCCTTTGCAAAACATGAATTTGTACTTCATGGCAAAAACCCTTGTTGGCAATCACAGAGGTCAGATGTTTCTTGTAGTTGCCCACCAGGTTTGCACACATCTTTTGTCACACTCCTCTTTGCAGATCCTCTCCAAGTCATCAAGGTTTCGAGGATAACGTTTGGCAACTCAAACCTTTAGCTCCCTCTACAGAGATTTTTGTGATTAAGGTCTGGAGACTGGCTAGGCCACTCCAGGACCATAATGTGGTTCTTCTTGAGCCACTCCTTTGATGCCTTGGCCATGTGTTTTGGGTCATTGTCATGCTGGAATACACATCCACAACCCATTTTTAATGCCCTGGCTGAGGGAAGGAGGTTCCTTGCCCAAGAGTTCACAGCACATGGCCCCATTCATTGTTCCTTTAATGCGGTGAAGTTGTCCTGTCCCCTTAGTAGAAAAACACCCCCAAAGCATAATGTTTCCACCTCAATGTTTGACGGTGGGGATGGTGTTCTTGGGGTCAAAGGCAGCATTCATCCTCTTCCAAACACGGCAATTTGAGTTGATGGCAAAGAGCTTGATTTTGGTCTCATCTGACCACAACACTTTCACCCAGTTCACCTCTGTATCATTCAGATGTTCATTGGCAAACCTTGCGGGAGCTGCAGGATTTCAGTCCTTCATGTCGTAGTGTGTTACCAATTGTTTTCTTGGTGACTATGGTCTCAGCTGCCTTGAGAACATTGACAAGATACTGCTGTGTAGTTCTGGGCTGATTCCTCACCGTTCTCATGATCATTGCAACTCTACAATGTGAGATCTTGCATGGAGCCCCAGACTGAGGGAGCTTGACAGTTGTTTTGTGTTTTTTCCATTTGTGAATAATCGCACCAACTGTTGTCACCTTCTCATCAAGCTGCCTGGCGATGATGGTCTTGTAGCTCATTCCATCCTTGTGTAGGTCTACTATTTTCCCTGACATCCTTGGACAGCTCTTTGGTCGAGAGTTTGAAATCGGAGTGATTGCTTGCTTCTGTGAACAGTTGTCTTTTATACGGGTAACAAGCTGACATTAGGAGCGCTCTCTTTAAGGGAGTGCTACTAATCTCAGCTCGTTACCTGTATAAGAGGCACCTGGGAGCCAGAAATCTTGCTGATTGAGAGTGGATCAAATACTTATTTCACTCATTGTAATGCAAATCAAATAATAACTTGTTTGACATGCGTTTTTCTGGATATTTATTGTTGATAATGATAGACTGAGCATTGCTTTGTCAGTGGACAAACATACAAAATCAGCAGGAGATCAAAAAACAATTCCCTCACTGTAACAGTATACATTATATATACAGTGTAATATATGTATATTTAATGCCTGATTCTTTAGTCACGTTCTTATCATATGGTTATAGATAGAGATGGTGTCTATATTCTTTTGCACATAATTTAATTATTTGGTAATGCATTGTTGGAGTTGGAACCGGGGCACAATATTTTCACTGTACATGCACTTGCAGTCTTCTTTCCATGTGACAAATAAACTTGAAACTTTAAACAACTTACTTTCTGTATCAAATAGTGTCAAGTGTCAGTTTTGCTCCACCGAAGCAATGCTATTGATTGAGTTGAAGCGTTCTGTGGAGTTTCTGATTCCTATTTGCATTCTATTGTTACATGGCCTAGTCTAAGAGGTTGGATAAGCTTTAGGTTTTTGATCATTTAAATAGATGACCCCGTACTAAAACAAAATGTATTTGTCAAGGACATCTACAGTATAATTAGATATACAGGCACCGCTTGTTGACAACTGAGAATTCATCATGTGTACTGTACAGTACCTTCTCTGAAATTAACGTGAAAGGTAAACACACACACCCACACACACACACAATACACACAGCAGTAAATCAAGGACATTAGAGCATGTTGTCACAAGAGTTAGATATCCCACTTAGCAAAATTGTTCCATTACATTAAATAGAGTAATGGCAGTGAGAAAATATCTAATATAAACTGAAGAAATGCAGTATCACGGTTTCATAGACAACGATTGTTCTCCAGGGTGTCAAAGTGCATTGAGCCAGGTGGCAGGGGCCAGCACCAGATTGGCCAGCGCTGACATGAGGGGACGTGATTGTGCGTTGGTACCTTGGCCAGCTGGCGCCTCAACTCAGGGGACAGGTTCAGTAGAGATGGTGTATAAGGGCATGAAGCAAAGGGCACTGTGGCCCTCGGTGTCCAGTCTTCAGGCAGGGTTATTCTGATCCAGATGAAGCAGCTTATTACTTACTGGCCGTTAGTCTGGAGTGTAAGTGCTGACCTTACAATCACTGATCCACCAACACATACAACAAAGACAACCCCCCCCACACACTGACTTACTAGCCATTGCGCTTGCCTCCACAACTCATCGCTTTCTGCTCAATTTCTGCATTTTACATCATGGTCCAATACACCCACAAATTCAGTAGATGTGCCAACTCTGCTGTGTCACTGTGAAGTGAAAAGCTAGGCTGCCGGAGGTCGACCAAGACTACTGAATATTCATGGTTTCCCAGAAGCTACGATCAGTCAGTAAGTCTGACCAGGCAGAAGCAGGCATTCGTGTTTTCACTGACTGGCCCTTCCTCTCAGGACGTAGGAACAATAGTTAAGGGAGTTGAATTCTTTATACAGTATGTGGATAATCTATAAGTAGAACCACTATCACTCCTCGGTTAGCCATTCAATTACAAGTTTGAAAGCAAATCATTTTGATGACATGGAGCACAAATTGGAATATACATTAAATAATATAGTACACACTTTTTGGTGCATAACACAGTGCCATTTTTAAAACCATGAACCTAGAATCACAGACTACATATTTTTATTGTGTACATCATAGGTAGAAGTTCCCAAAAGTGTTAGCGGTATTTTTGCTTTACCATAACCTAATGTAGATGGAATGAAAATAAAATGAATTATAAATCAGGAGCACACATGTAAACCTGAGCCATACAAGACCTTTCACAACACATCGCTCATCAGCAGACAATGAAAGGCAGGGAATGTGTGTCTTCAAATTCTGCCATTCCAACATCTCCATCGGCTGTGTTTCATCTTTATGTTAGCCAGCGTCCTGTCCTAGTTTTAGACCAGCAGCTGTTGAGAATTGCCTTTGGAGTTGTAGCATTCTTTTGGGTGGATTGTACATGGGAACAGCTAAACCATTCAGAAAAGTGATGTGTGAAAATGCTAATGCACATGTCACTGTAATTACAGTTTCCAGACATGGACAGAAATAGAATGCCTAGTTTTGAGATCAGACAAGCTGACTAGGTTCCCTATTAAGAGCCTTAGCTGCTTGTCTTTGATTTGAGATGTTGAAAGAAGCTTCTAAGATTAGGTTTCTGGTGGAGCTTGATACACACAGTATCTTACTAGGTCACACTTATATTCGACACCTGTAACCCTTTTGTTAAAATGGGCATTCAATATCTTATTTGTACAGCACAGTATGTTGCAAATATACTACATTAAAGGTGAAGTTACCCATGTTCAAGAATGCACAAAAAGAACAATTTGTTTTCTTTAGCTACTGTATAACATCTCTGCAGCCTAGCACAGGAGCTTGAAGTAAATATATTGTATGCATTTCAGACACCTAGATAAATTAACAACAACAAGTCAAAGCAATTTTATGTGAAAAGTGTGAAATGTGCCTTCCACTGAAGAAATTGAAAAGCTGCTAAATAATCTTCCAGCTCTCTACCAATGTTTTTGTGCATGTATTTATGTTTATTTTTTACTTTTAATGTGCAGAATATGACCAGAATGTGAACAGGAAATTTACAGTATATGAACAGGTATATATACAGTTTATATATACATAAAACAGAATAATGTATATAATATACTGTAATGTACAGTATAATGTAAACAGCTTTATAGGTGCAGGATAGGCAGGTATGTGTTATACTGTAATGTAACCATATAATGTAAACAACAGTAAGATGTAAAACAGTTTTAAACTTTAGGGTGCAGGGTATGAGTAGAATATGAGCTGTATATCTGCAGCATGTAAACAGTTTTTGTTTGCTGTATGCGTGTGGGGGTTGGCAAGAGTTAGTTTTGTTTCAGGGGCATGTTCATGAGGCCTACTGCTTTAGGGAAGAAACTGTTCCTGTGGCGAGAGGGCTTGGTCTTGAGGGAATTTCCGGGGTGAGCGAGATTGGCCACAATCTTTGCTGCTGTCCTCCAAAATCTGGAGGCATGTATCATAAGTCATGCAGCCATTCAGCCTTTCAGCAGAGTGAATGATGTGCAGCAGCCTGTCCTTGGTGGAGGCTGCAGGGTACCCGACGGTGATGGAGGTGGTCAGGATGGACTCTGTGATGGCAGTGTAGAAGTGCATCATCCCAGTCTATGGCAGGTTAAACTTTTTTAGCTGCTGCAGGAAGTGCATCCTCTGTTGTGCTTTATTTGTAAAGGAGCTGATGTTCAGCTCCTACTTGAGGTCCCGGGCAATGGTAGTGCCCAGGAAGCGGAAGGACTCCACAGAGCTAACTGGGGGGCCACACAGAGCAATACGAGGGAAGGGCAGTTGGGCTTCTGATGTCCACTACCATCTCCACTGTCTTTAGGGCATTGAGCTCCAGGTTGTTCTGGCTGCACCAGGACACCAGAAGGTCAATCTCCAACCTGTAGGTAGACTCATCTCCATTAGAAATGAATCCAATGAGAGTGGTTTCATTTGCAAACTTTAGGAGCTTGACCGAGTTGTGACTGGATGTGCAGCTGTTGGTATACGTGGTGAAGTGTAGAGGTGATAGGATGTAGCCTTGAGTGGAATCAGTGCTGATGGTCAGGGTGTTTCCCCAGCCTCACAAGCTGCCTCCTGTTGGACAGGAAGTCTGTGATCCCCCACATGTTGATTCAGGCACTCCCAGTTGGGAGAACGTGTTTTGGATGAGGGAATGATGAGGGAATGATGAGGGTATGATGTTGTTAAATGTAGCGCTGAAGCAGGAGGATTTGAAGCATACTGAAACACTTCACGTCTCCAATGAAATGTTAAAAATGTCAGTGAATACTGCAGACAGCTGGTCTGTACAGTGATTTAGGGTAGACTGAGACACAGTGTCCGACCCGGCTGCCTTACGGGGGTTCTGTTTCTTGAATAGTCTTTTGACGTCACTCTCCAAGACAGAGAGGGTCATTGTCGTGGCAGGGTAGGTGTGATTCAGATGGGTGATTGTGTTGTGTCTTAAATAATGGTGGGCTGGAGGACTGGGCCAGTGGGCTGCTGTTAGGGGTGCAACGGATCATGAAACTCACGGATCGGATCGGTATTCGGATCAGAGTCACGGATCGGATCATTTTTCGGATCAGCAAAATAAAAAAAATAAAAAATAATTGGAATTTGGGTTAGTTGTTTTTATAATTTTCAGTGGTTATGATGAGCAATATGAGAGAAATTTGGTTAATATTGATCGTTGTTTAGGTACATTAAATCACCTTAAGCCTTTTCCTCGCCATAGGAGCCAATGAAGAAGAAAACTTTGAGGTGAAATTATATTATCGTCTTCTAATTATATAATCGTTGGATTTCGGTTAGTTATTTTGACAGGCTTAAGTGTTCATAACAAGAAATGGCCATGAGAAATTTGGTGATGATTGACCATTGTTTAGGTACATTAAAACCACGTTAAGTTTTTTCACATTAAGCCTTTTAGTAGGCTATGTCCCGTATGCGATGGGATG
>JACXGM010030660.1:0-13218 GCA_016801145.1 Umbra pygmaea
TGTGTGTGTGTGTGTGTGTGTGTGTGTTACTCATTGTGTGTGTGTGTGTGTGTGTGTGTTACTCATTGTGTGTGTGTGTGTTACTCAATGTGTTGGGTGTTTTTGCTGTGTGTAAAACCTGTTTGTGTCCCTACAGAGGAATTTTGTCGTGTGCGTGAGGAGGCTGACAAGGTCATGCAGTCTCCTGCCCTCAATGACACTGAAAGGACAGGTAGGAAATATAGACACACACACACACACACACACACACACACACACACACACACACAGTGATCAAGTTCCCAACCTCCATCCATCGCCCTCTCTCTTTCCATTTCTCCAGTAGAAGGGATGGATAGTGAGAAAATGGACTTGAATATCATGGAGATGGACTCCCTGCAGGTGAGACAGGAAGTAAACTGCGATTCAGAGGAAGTGACACATTGGCAGCGGGCAATTGGTTAAAGTGTGTGTGTGTTCTCCAGGCAGGTGGGCAGAAGGTTCCAGATGGAGAGAGAACAGCAGAACATGTGAAGAGAGAGAGCGCTGAAATAACAGTCACAGACGATAGAGATGGAGAGAGCAGAGATAGCAACAGAACAGGTGTTTATATTTCACTGACATGAGATAAGGAGTGCGTGTCCTATAGGTGACATCTCCCATCTCTTTTTTTAGGGGAGGAAGATGTGATGGGGGGCAGACGGAGGGAAGGAGATCGAGATGAGATGAGAGGACGAGCAGAGATGGATTTGGTGGATGGAACTGTTACCACGGCAGCGGCTGCTGCACTGGCCTCCGCCGCTACAAAGGCCAAAGTAAGCCCCACCCACCAAACCTCCTAGTCATTTAACTGGCCTATCAGGTTTTACTTTCTATGTATTGTTTTTGCCACTGATTATTTGGTCCAATCACAATTTGGCAAAGGCGGTGCATAAACATGAAGATTGAATTGACTTTTCACGCTTTTCAAGGAAGGCCAGGTAAAACAAGGTGTATAGTATGACAACACGCGTGACACAACATTTACTGTTTCAGACATTACTACTGTCTTTACATACGACCACATACACTCCTCTCTCTGTCTCTAAAGCATCTGGCAGCAGTGGAGGAGAGGAAAATCAAATCTCTGGTCGCTCTGCTGGTGGAAACGCAGATGAAGAAACTGGAGATCAAACTGAGACACTTTGAGGAGTTGGAGACCATCATGGACCGTGAGAAAGAAGCTGTGAGTGCAGATTACTATAGAATAGACCCCTGGAGCCGGTTGCACTAGCTGGATGTAAAAAAGTTGGCCTTAAATCCTAGGTCGGGCATAGCTACGTTCGATGTTGTGAGTAGAATTTACATCGTAATTACAATCCAACTAGATTAAATGGACGATGACAGGTTTAAATGTTCAAACGTTGCGTTTTTAAGGATGTGGCTATGGATATTGCCTTATTTGAACAGGTTGTAAGCTTCAAACACTGATAAAGTTAATGAAATACAGCTCTGGAAAAAATTAAGACACCTGAAGGTTTTCCTAAATTGACCCCATTGGAAAATCTCTAGAATGTGATCAAGAAGATGATCACCATCCATCAGACAAAGCCGAGCTGCTTGAATTTTTGCACCAGTAGTGACATAGTCACCCAACCTGCATGTGAAAGACATGTTTGCACCTTCACCTCAAGCCAAACAACCCCTCATAAGCTTTTTTCCCTTGCTATAACATTGGTTGTGTTAGCGCTATCAGCCGACTGCTTAAGTGCAGGCGCTAATGGAACCAAGGGCGTATCTCGTAAATAGCCCAACTAGTAATGCCCGGAATGGTACCAAACTTCTACAGTAATACAAATAGGTTCTGTACTTATAAATAGAGGCATTGGAAAGTTTATAAGTATACCAGAAGTATATTTAAATAACACTTGCTTGATGGCTGCTAGGCAATACATGTTGTGCTCTGCGTGATCTCACGGGATATCACAGGATCCCGCAGGATCTCGTGCCATCATTAGCAGCCATCAGGCAACTGTTATTTAAATATACTTCTGGTGTACTTACAAACTTTACATTATATGCTATTTAACTTTGATGCCTCTGGTCAACACATGAATATCTTTCACTTTCTCTATTTCTGTCATTTCCAGGTGCACAGAACATAATTCAGTAAAGATAGATGTTTGATTGAAAAATAGCTGAGCATTAGAGTGATTACACAAATTGAAAACGTCCTCCCTTCATATGCAATATCTTGCCTTCCATTCTCGATGTGCCATCCAAACGATAATTACTGAACAATTGTGTGTATTTTGTGCTGCAACTTTTTTTTGTATGCAGTCACAGACAAAAAAGGATTCTGAACATGGTTTATCCAACTACTTAAAACTTTTGCGTATCCGTGGGAGGAAGTAGCTTTGGTTTATATGGGACGTTGGATGACATTTGGGTATAGACGTGTTTTTCAGTGGCACGAATGGGCGCGCTTATCAACTGAAGGTGCGACCCTGCTTCACTGTCCAATCAAAGGATTGAACATGATCTGAGAACGTGGTGAGACAGTTTGTCCCCCTAGTGCATCCTCTTGGGATATCACGGGAGAGTGAAAACAGCGGTATGAACAAAGCTCTGCAGGAATCTATCCCCCAAAAAATAACACATTAGACTTTGAAAGATTTCACACAAGTGTGCTGCGGCACATGGGTTAAACCTATGGACTAGATAGACCACTGCTTGAATCAGGTGTGCTAGTTCAAGGCTACAACAAAACTGTATCCCCCTGGATAGGTTTGAGAACCCCTGGACTCGATCACTTTAGATCACTGTAGAACAGGGGTCTGCAACTCCGGTCCTGGAGGGCCGAAACACTTCTGATTTTTGGTTTCTCTTTCTAATAAGGGACTGGTTTATACCTGGGAAAGCAGGTGATTGCAATTAACTAGTAGGTAAAATAAAAAATCTGAAGTGTTTCGGCCATCCAGGACCGGAGTTGCCTACCCCTGCTGTAGACCACTGAGCCACTGAGCTAGCACACCTGATTCAACCAACCTTCTAGTGATCAGGTCCATGTTTAGTGAATCCGATGAGCTTTACTAGCTACAGCTAAACTGTGGAACTGCGAATATTCCCTGAGGAGAGGGTTGAAACCCACTGGACTAGACCCCTGCAGTCTACATCATAGGGCTTTAAACCTTCGTCCTGGAGACCCCCAGATTTTCTATAGTCTTGTTGTAGCCCTATTTGTGTACTGGTTGGTACATAAACATTTATTTACATGATTTCTTCCTTCTGCAGTTAGAGCAGCAGCGTCAGCAGCTGTTGTCAGAGAGACAGAGCTTCCACACCGAGCAGCTGAAACACGCCGAGATGAAAATTCTTCAGCAGAGAGAACAGCAAGCACCGTACACTGTACAACAAGACACAGGTCTGTACGCACGCCCCATATTTATCCTGCAATGCAAACACGCTTAGAAGCTAAATCAACCTTCCGTCTTCTCTAGGAACGTCTGTGCCCAGCCGGATGATGCCTACTGGGGGGATCTCAGTCACCATGGCCCCCCGACACCCTGGAGCTCCCAACGGCATGTGTAAGTAGCCACCTTTAAACCCGTCCCTGAACTCTACGGAGCCCACAACATGCCCTTACCAGGGAGAAATGAGATGAACTGTAAATGTATGGGTGTTGAATTTCTCTGTTCTCGGTTTATTTTCCATAGTAAAGCACACTTCTACAGTAGAAGGTTGGAAAGTGAACAGTTTTTGCTTTTCTTATCCCCAGTGTCAATATACAGGGCCTAGAAAATAGTACAGGGCCTAGAAAATAGTACATGGCCTAGAAAATAGTATGAAGCCCCTAGAACGGAGTGCTGAGAGCCAGCAGTTAGAGTAGATGTTGCAGACACAGAGAGAAGAAGGTCAGTCAGTCCCAATAGTCGTGATAATGTAGGTTCATTTGGGGACAATGTTCAAAACCATAATGCAACAGAGGTCCGTATAAAAACAATGCTTTCGAAGGTGGCCACTCAAAGCAGCTTCCTCTCTTCTCTCAGACCAACCTGCACAGCCAGACGGAACACCTCCAGCCCAGCCAGGGCCTCCAGCTGGGGCCGTACACAGAGCAGACACATGAGGCTAACTGATGAATACGCACAGCCCTTATTTTGAACGCCTCATTTGGAACAACAGTAACACATGTCTGTAACAGGCATGGTCATCAAAGCCAAACTTGTCTTCACATTGTCCTTTTAAATGACTGTTTCCTGTCATGGTGATATCATTTAACCTCTGTCTCATGCACGCAGTGTGCTTTATATACCAGTGCTCAAAGAGTAAACTCAATCATTAAACATGTTTTATATGAAAGTAATATTGTGTCTATATTACCTTTTTTACTGTGTTTGAATATGTCAGTTATATGAATTAGAATTAACCCTTAATGAATATTTACATGAAATACTAGCCCTCATGTGTTTTGGTCAAATTGGAACGATTACGAAGTTTTCTCTGAAAAACTTAGTTAATTTATCTGATTGTCATAAGAATCCAAGACAAGATCCACAGGGCATCTGAACACACAAATATATTTTCTGATGATTTTTATAAAATTTTGGGTGTTTTGTGCTGGATTCGGTGTAGTGTTCTAAGCGCTCAACTACAATCTACATATGTCCTCTGGTCAGGACTGCCAACAGAAATGTCTGGGCCCCTGAAAAGGTCCAGTGAATGGGGCCCCCCCAGTGCACTTTTGATGTATTCCTGGCCTCCATGGGCCCCCCCTCTCGGCTGGGCCCCAGAAAGCTTTCCCCTTTTTCCCCCCTTATGGGCGGCCCTGCCTCTGGTAACAGGTTTTGAGCCCCGCCTTGTCCAAATGGTCTTTGCCCTTCCTCTCTGTCTCCCCCTACCTGTCTCCCTGGTTTCTGTTTCCTCCTGCTGTCCTGTAAAAAAAATGTATAATAAAAATACCCCCCAAACAATCATGAAACATAAAACTGTGGTGTTCCTATCGAACATTGACCAGTAATTCGTAATGAATGGGTGAGACTACAAATAGTGTTTCAAATTTAGTTCAGGCACATTCCCATTCATCAGACTGACATGCACTTCTTCTCCCAGATTATTACATGTGTTTGAGCACACACCACCAGGGGCGGACTGGGAAACATAGTGAGCCCTGGCACTGTAGCTACACCGGCCCACATTAACCGGCCCACATTAACCCATCCTACTGATCCTAAGGAACACACATTTCACTTGCTACATCCACATAAAGGAGGTTATGGTAATAACTACTACAGTACAATGTTTTGAATATTTCCTTAATTTTCTGCAAATTTCCGTAAATCAACCCTATTGAAAACCTCTAGAATGTGATTAAGAGAGATTTATGGTCACAAGCCATCAAACAAAGTCGAGCTGGTTTAATATAAACACCAGAACATAAAGTTACCGAACATTAATGTGAAAGACTGATGGATAGCATGCCAAAATGTATGACAGCAAATCATTATTAATATACAACCCCGTTTCTGAAAAAGTTGAGACAGTATGGAAAAAACAACAAACAAAATTCAATTCACCCTGTACTATATTGATACTCTTTATTATCATATTATTTTGTGTTGCACCCATGGGCGTGCTGGTCTTACAGGGAGGTATGTTCAGGATAATTCTAGGTGTATTTCTATCTTCAGGGATAGGAATGTGATCGTGCTATTGAACAACAAAAACCTGGTCTAAAGTCAATAGCGCAGCATGTCATTGTTATTTTAACAGCAAATTTGTCAAATGCACCTAGGCGTATGCACAGTGCGTGCACACTATGCTTGTTACACACACACAGGGAAGCGCAGCAGCACACAAACATGCAAAAGATTACAAATAAAAATATTATTGTGCAAATCCGCCATCATAATAGCAATGCACCAAGATACAAACGCACCTGGCTCTAAATGGGAATGGGAGATGACTGATTGGTTTATTACATGTTACGCCCAAAACACCCATGAATTAATGAAGACACTTACTACATCCTTTTTTGAACCATGGACCCTTTTTTCCCCACTGTCAAACTAGCAAAAGTGGATTAGGACACACCCAAAGCGCACTGGCGCCATGCGCTTCACGCCGTGCGCTTAGATCGTTAAAATAGCGCCCAATGTCTGTATAGCAGCATATGTTGCTCCAAAATGTGTACTTTTTTTCTGCATTAATGGTCCCCGCACAGATGTGCAATCTACCCATGCCATGGGCACTGACACACCCCCATGAATGACAGATGCTGGCTTTTGGACCTGACGCTGATAACAGCTTGGATGGTCATTTTCTTCATTGGCCCGGTGAACACAATGGCTTTTTGTCCATATGCTATTTGAAAAGTTGACTTGTCGGATCACAAAACACAATTCCGCTCTGCAAATGTCCATCTCAGATGAGAGTGAGCCCAGAGAAGTTGACGTCACTTCTGGGCAGTGTTGATTAATGGCTTCTGCTTTACACCATAAAGCCTTACCTTGCTTCTGTGGATGCAGAGGGGAATGGTGTTGATTGACAAAGGTTTTCCAAAGTATTCCCAAGCTCAGTCAGGATATCCATCACAGACTCATGACGGTTTTTAAGACTGATGCAGTAGCGGAGTGGCAATCGGGAGAGTCTGGACTATTCCCGGTGGGCCGGTAGTGTTGAGGCTATGAGGGATGGTCTGATAATAGTTATACATTGCAAGTTCTTAGCATCCGGCGGCCTGGTGTGCGGCCGCTGCCCGCCGGTCAAAATGTGCAGCCTCTGTTCAACCCGTACGGCGGCCCACAGCAGCTTCTCATTTCAATACAAGCACAGGCCAATCAGAAAGCACTAATGAAGTGCAGGTCACAACCATGTGTAGGATTTTCCAAAATATAGGGGGCTCAGCGAGCGGCCCCTCCCCAAATGGCATAGCCCTTGCCGGCCTATAACGTAAAGCCATCGAACACCTATTTTTTTCCTCGTCGGATTTGGAAGTCTATAGGAAACGTTAACAGACAGTGTGTGAGTGATTTGAATACCCCTGGGGCCTATAGAAATTCCTGTGTTTTGGAATCACTCAATGCCAAAAATGCAGTTTTGCGTTCCTGCGGATGCAACAGCCAGTCCATTTCAGCCTACTGTCACCTGTTTTAATACGTCCAGGACTGTAACTGGCCGACCGGCCGTCAAAGTAAAATATGATGACCCGTTCGGCCCCGAATGGACCGGCCGTTCTGGAAAACCCTCCTGATGGCCAGTCCGTCCCTCGTCTTATTAATTCCTGTAATATACACTTTAATAAATTCTAAAGAGTGGAGAAGGGTCACGTTTGTCTCCATTATACAAGGCAGTTAAAAGGTCTTTAAGTTCATTGTTTAGGTTTTGATCATATTGTCTAGTTAAGCATAACAATGCATTCTGGGGGTTTGGCAGTACCGGACTAATTGTACTACGTCATCAGAGATGGCAAAAGTACTCACTTCCCGTACTCAAGTAGAAGTACAGATACTTGTGTTAAAAAATGTACTCTGGTAAAAGTAGAAGTACTGATTTAACTAATTTCTGATTTAACTAATTAACTCAAGTAAAAGTAACAAAGTAGAGGCTTGGCAATTTACTTAAAGTATAAAAGTAAAAGTAGCCTTGCGAATGACAACCATTTTTTTATGCAAAGCTACATGACCACACAAATGTTACTAGAGTGCAAGCTGAGAAACTAAAAAAGGCCCTTTATGTGCCATTGCCTACATTTTAAATAGATGTCTGCCAATAGGCCTAAAACATCACATATTTGTGACAGAGACTGGGACTCCAGGTTAATAGGATTCTGACTGAGTAGCAAGATATTAACTAAATTGTGATTCTGTGAGAATTCACAGATAAAGTTTCTCTTTTTGAATCTTCCCCTTAACATTTGAAGGAATCTACATGTATGTGGGTGTGTGTCTGTGTGTGGGACGCTGATGGGGGGGGACTGGGATTGTTGTCCCAGGCCCAGTCCTGAGGATGTCCCAAATTCAGTTTTTGCACAGTCATTTTTTTTTACCGGGTGGCCCTAAATGTATAATTGTGTCCCGGGCCTGGGGATTCCTGTCAGCAAGTCTGTGTGTGCTCAAATAGGTGTGTGCTGTGCTCAAATTCCCCATACTGTTAGAGTTACAACTTAGGGATGGCAGCAGTGTATAAGAAATGAACTGACAGCTAGTAAATCTTTGAACATGGAGTGCTAATAATAATAAATGAAATATGTCAGGCTCACAATTTTTACAATTGAAGTACTATAAAAGTTGGAGAAATTACAAATTCAATGTGCATTGCATTAAAAATTGATATGCAAATAAACAACCAGCAAAAAAATTGGCAAGTGATGTATGCCCTCATATCTGTAGATGTGCATGGATTTGTCCTTAATCCCTTAAAAAACTTGGGAGCAACTAGTGTATAAAAACCATCTTTATAGTGTAACGTGTCATAATGTAATTGTGTATAGGACAAATATACACACCTTTTGTAATTTTTAACGTGTCATAAGGTTATTGTGTGTAGGACGGTGAGTGAGTGAAAAAGCGTGCGTGCGTGCGCGTGCGTGCGTGCGTGCGTGCGTGTGTGTGTGTCTGGGATGGACCAGGAGGGAGAGACCGCATGTGATCAAATGTATACCTCAAATTGAGTCATTCTTCATGCCTACTATGTCAAACATCTCTCGTAGATAAGGCCAAGGATGATTGCGAATATCTTGCTGCTTGTCTGCCAAATCTCTGGGATCTCCGTTTTCTTCATTTTCAATCATGTCGCTATCCATAATACTGTGCTAACGGTACCGCGATCAAGTCGCAATGATTTGCCGCGAATGAATGCTGCCGAATCTGTCGAGTCGTTTTGTGGTGCGTCAAATGCAACGTATATTCCCATCCAATAGATTGAATTCGGTATTAATGACGCGAGAAATAATAACGGTAACTCCACTGAAATTATTTGAAACTAAAGCAACGAGACAATTTTGTAAAATGTAAGGAGTAGAAAGTACCGATATTCGTGTTAAAAATGTAAGAAGTAAAAGTAAAAAGTCGGCACAAAAATAAATAGTAAAGTAAAAATGTCGGAAAAATCTACTTGAGTACTTCCCATCTCAGTACGTCAAGTGCCCCATGTCATCCAAATCACTTGATTTCAAACTTGGAATTTCATTGCTAACTGAGAAATCATTGGAATGTACAACAAAATATTACACATCCAACCCTTAAAGATAAGAAACAGGATACTCACAAAAGACCCAGACTGCATCTTTATAAAGGATCTGGTAAAGAACAGGTCTAAGTTGTACTATGTGTGCAATCTTAAAGAGCAACTGGCCTGTCTTTGCAGATGTGATCCAAACAGGCTAGAAAATATTTTTCTATGCACCAAATAAATGTGCATAGAAAAAAAATTGTATTTTTTTCTACTCATTTTCCTCACTAACAATTGGCCATTCTACAGTATGAAAGTATGGAAACTTAAAATGTCAATGTCAATATGATCGCTTGACTGAAAAATTGCATCATGTTATTTCTGGAGGTGTATATCAACAACTTCTAATAAAATGACATGTTGAAACTGACTAAAGGCTTCTGTGTTGGATGAGCAGTGCCAAAAGACTTGGCCGGCTTGGTGACATGTGGTTGGTAGCGTAGCTGCTGTGGACTTGGTCTGTAGCGTAGGTGCTGTGGACTCGGGCTGTAGCGTAGCTGCTGTGGACCCAGGCTGTAGCGTAGGTGCTGTAAACTTGGGCTGTAGTGTAGGTGCTGTGGACTCGTGCTGTAGCGTAGCTGCTGTGGACCCAGGCTATAGCGTAGCTGCTGACTCTATAGGCAACTCAACAGTGACTTCTGGTGGCGAGGCAGCGGTGACAGCTGGTACTGACCTGGTAGACTCAGTCTCCTGGGGCATACCTGATCCCAAATACATGGCCTGAAGTAGGCCTGTAAAGCCCTTGTATGAATCCAAAAGAGGGTGGTCTGCCGGCCAAAGGGCCTGAGTGAAATCCAAGGCATGACCGGCCAACACTGATATAATCAGTAGCACTTTGCTCCTCTCAGATAAGGGAACGTAGATGGGCTGGTGGAGGAAGTCCTCCACTTGTCTTCTGAACAGATGCTTTTTTTGTTCCCATCAAACCTGTCCTTGGAGAGCGAACATGGGGCTATATCGGATGAACTAGGGGCTCTAGTCTGTGAACATGTGGCCCTGACTGCATTACTGGGGCTTGATGCTAAAGGACTGTTGCCTAGAGACTAGAAAACTTGGGCTGGAAACTTGAAACTGAAGACCCTAAGAGCTAAGGGCTCCTACTTGTGAGCTAAGGGCTCTAACCGGTGGGCTAAGGGCTCTATCTGGAGAGCATGAGGCCTTAACAGAAAAACCTGGGGACTTATCAAGAGAACATGGGGCCTTAACAAGAGAATTGGGTCCCTCTACAGAAGAGCTAAGAGCTCCTAATGGTGAGCTAAGGGCTGTTGCCTGTGGGCTAGGGGTTCTATCTGCAGAACTTAGGGCCCTGACCTGAGACATAGACGCCCCAACATGTGGTTTAGGGAACCTGACATGAGACCTGGGGGCCCTATCCAGAAAACTATGAGACAAAGGGACCCTAACATGAGACATAGGGGCACTGACATGAGACATAGGTCTCATGTCAGTGAGACTAAGTCTGACACCAGACTTAGGAATGGAGACTTCTTCAGAAAAGCTTGGGCCTCCAACAGGTGAGTAAGCTGCTCTAACCTGTGAGCAATGAGCTCTTCCTTCGAAGCTGGAGGCACTGGCTGGAAAACCACGAAGCTGGGTTGAAGGTTCGGACATCCGGCCTGTAGAGCTGTAGGGCTGGTACACTCAGAGGATTGACTGGAGAAGAGGGACCTCTCCCTCTGTCAGTCAACTGCACCTCCTTGGATCCTGTATCCTCCTCCCTGTCGTATGGTACCGTGGTGGTACTCCCATGGATACATTGGGGGGTCATAACCAAAATACGCCCAAAGCCTCTGGTATTCTTCCTACGGTGTCTCCTCATAAAATGCTGTCTCCTTTTTGTAAAGGTCGTCATTCTGCCACGGTTTAGGGTAAAGGTAGGCAGGAGGCAGGAGTGTTTCTCAATGGTGAAGGTTTTATTGAACTAAAAAACAAGAGTGCAAGAGCATCCCTACAAAATAACAAACTTTAAACACTGAAAAGACAGAACACCAGAAGTTATGTAGGACAGTTTTACTTACAGCTGACTGAAGACAATGACTGACAACACGGGGGGAAAAACAGAAGGGATTAAATAATGAACTAACTACTAATGTAAAACAGCTGGGAACACTTAACCAAAACCACTAAACACAGGAAAACCATATAAGGACATACACTCACCTAAAGGATTATTGGGAACACCCTTTCAATTTCTCCTTAATGCAATGATCTACGCAACCAATCACATGCCAGTTGCTTCAATGCATTTAGGGGTGTGGTCCTGGTCAAGACAATCTCCTGAACTCCAAACTGAATGCCAGAATGGGAAAGAAAGGTGATTTAAGCAATTTTGAGCATGGCATGGTGGTTGGTGCCAGACGGGCCAGTTTGAGTATTTCAAAATCTGCTCAGTTACTGGGATTTTCACACACAACCATATCTAGGGTTTACAAAGAATGGTGTGAAAAGGGAAAAACATCCAGTATGCAGCAGTCCTGTGGGCGAAAATGTCTTGTTGATGCTAGAGGTCAGAGGCGAATGGGCCGACTGCTTCAGGCTGATAGAAGAGCAACTTTGACTGAAATAACCACTCGTTACAACCCAGGTATGCAGCAAAGCATTTGTGAAGCCACAACATGCACAACCTTGGGGTGGATGGGCTACAACAGCAGAAGACCCCACCAGGTACCACTCATCTCCATTACAAATAGGAAAAAGAGGCTACAATTTGCAAGAGCACACCAAAATTGGACAGTTGAAGACTGTAAAAACGTTGCCTGGTCTGATGAGTCTCGATTTCTGTTGAGACATTCAGATGGGAGAGTCAGAATTTGGTGTAAACAGAATGAGAACATGGATCCATCATGCCTTGTTACCACTGTGCAGGCTGGTGGTGGTGGTGTAATGGTTTGGGGGATGTTTTCTTGGTACACTTTAGGCCCCTTAGTGCCAATTGGGCATCGTTTAAATGCCATGGCCTACCTGAGCATTGTTTCTGACCATGTCCATCCCTTTATGGCCACCATGTACCCATCCTCTGATGGCTACTTCCAGCAGGATAATGCACCATGTCACAAAGCTCGAATCATTTCAAA
The DNA here is from genome assembly GCA_016801145.1 of Umbra pygmaea. Taxonomy (NCBI): domain Eukaryota; kingdom Metazoa; phylum Chordata; class Actinopteri; order Esociformes; family Umbridae; genus Umbra; species Umbra pygmaea. The sequence continues at coordinate 12,264 of JACXGM010030660.1, forward strand.
TTGGTTTCTTGAACATGAAAATGAGTTCACTGTACTAAAATAGCCCCCACAGTCACCAGATCTCAACCCAATAGAGCATCTTTGGGATGTGGTGGAATGGGAGCTTCGTGCCCTGGGTGTGCATCCCACAAATCTCCATCATCTGCAAGATGCTATCCTATCAATATGGGCCAACATTTCTAAAGAATGCTTTCAGCACCTTGTTGAATCAATGCCACATAGAATTAAGGCAGTTCTGAAGGCGAAAGAGGGTCAAACACAGTATTAGTATGGTGTTCCTAATAATCCTTTAGGTGAGTGTACAAAGACACAGAAGGGCAAAACCAAAACCTGGACTGGATCACATCTAACACACAAAAAACAGGGGACATTGTGACACCATGTATGATATAAAGGTGGAGAAACAACTCTAGCTTGGGTCCTATGCTTTTCATTTTACAGTATGTGAATTACAATGTCCAAATCATGATTATGACCTTGATATCAAATCAAAAAGGTATTGTGGGATGGTAAGATATTGATACATGCTTCCTTCAAATATGTCAACGATGCTCGACCAACATAGACGTCTTTGTGCATCCAGCAGGGGGCGTAGTGACATCATGCATTCTTGTGAGCCTCTTGTCCTACAACAATAGAAGGTGTACCATTAAGAAAGCCCAAACTTGTTTGTGCCCATGTCATTTTAAGTATGCACACATACTCTGTCAAAGACAGTTTTGTTGAAGAAGAGATACTTACTCTGTTTGGAGGCTGTGTACAAGTAATAGGTGGCTGCTACACCTAACACTATACCAACCACTGCTGCTACACCTAACACTATACCAACCACTGCTGCTACACCTAACACTATACCAACCACTGCTGCTACACCTAACACTATACCAACCACTGCTGCTACACCTAACACTATACCAACCACTGCTGCTACACCTAACACTATACCAACCACTGC
>JACXGM010030661.1:0-13239 GCA_016801145.1 Umbra pygmaea
ATGGCACCGTAAACAATTCTGTAACACACGGTGCAAAACACTACACACATCGTGCATGTGTTACACACTTTGGCCAATGATGAAACACTCTGCAGTCAGCACGTCCATTCAATAGTTAAAACACACATGACATTAGCAACACTCCCGCACACATCGTAAAACACTTAACCCGTAACTGAACACCAATCAGTCACTATATTATTCAGGTATGAGCACCTGTCGTGAGACAATCGTGAATATGGAAGCTGAAGGAGAGAGGAGAACGAGGAAGAGACGGGGAGGGAAGAGGGAGAGGAGATAGAGGAAGAGACACTGGTTAAAACCAGACATCGGGACTGAAACATCATCGGCCAAAGGGTCATTGCGAATGTCGCCGGGCAGTGCGGGGGCAACATCACCATGTGTGCAGCCCTTAGTGATCAGGGGGTCCTCCATCACCATGCCACCCTGGGTCCCTACAATACTGCACACATACTGACATTTCTGCATGCACTACATGCCGCGGTCACATAGGACCAACCAGGGCAGCCCATATTTGTTGTCATCTGGGATAATGTCAGTTTCCACTGCCCCCTTATTTCCCGGTCCTCAACCTGATAGGGGAATTATTTTCGGCATGGCGGTGGAAGGTCTATGACCGCTTACACATGCACGCGTGCCACTCCTGCGAGCAATGGAGGAGGCATGCGGAGACATCGAGGTGGGCTCGATCCACGGGTTTTTCCCGTTGCCTGGCAAGGGAGAACATCGCCTGTGATGTGGATGAGGTGACGTGGCCAGACCCCAATCGACGGAGTGATCCCTGACTTGTAATGGGAGTTGTTTTACTACCTGTACAATGTATCACTGAGGCTTGGTTACGGGAAAAAAAAAAGGTTTAAAAACTACAAATGACAGAAGTGTCTTGAGTAAAGTTGACCAGTGTGTTGCGTCTGTTTGACTGTTTATTGTTCATGTGCATGTGTGTTAACTATCGATCTGAAGAGGGCCTTTTGAAGTCAGAGTGTTACATTTTGATTGCAGAATGGCAGTTTTGATTGCAGAATGGCAGTTTTGACATGTTCAATGTTAATCTTCAAGTGTTGCGTAAAGCATTCTTTGTGTGTTGAGTTTTGACACAATGAGCCAAATTATGCATTTTGTGTGTTAGCAATTGGAAAAAACTGTAATATATAAATGCTAGCATACAGGCTGATACTACGGAACACACAGCGGACAACAATCACAGACAACTAACAAGGGAAACACAGGATAATGAACTGACACAAAACAGGTGCGCATGGAGGGGCAGTGGTCAACAGCGGGAGCACAAACAACCCCAGTAGAGGGAGACATTACAGATTTCTAAACCGTTGGTACTTCACAGGCAGTGGGCCACACTTGGTAAGCTAAACATTTACTTGCCAGGTTAAATAACAGTTAAATGTTACGGTAAATAAATAAAATACCATTGCCTGTATACATACCAAAACACATGCAAATAATTGCAATGCCTTAAGCAAAGGATTTGCTATAGATATTTGGTGAATAGTGCACACGTCTTGAAAGACAGCATTAAATTTGGTTCCTGTGTTTCCATACAATTTCTGATAAGTAGAAAACTAATGTATAGAGCAGATCTGAGCTGTTAGTAAATACAACACCACGTATTCAAGCAATAACAGCCACATTAGAAAACAGTACTCCATTAAAATATGAAATACCAAATACGTTCCTTGACATAGAATGAGGTGTGTTGACAGTATGTGTCTCATGACATTAAAATAGTTTTTCCAAAAGACTAAAAGTGGCCACAAAATTTGCCGCAAAAAGGGCAGGTGAGTAAAAAGGCTTTGTGCCTGCATTTCTGAATCGATGAGAGAAAATCCCTGAATGTGTTGCTGCCTGTCCTTCTCTCCCTTCCCCTCTGAAGCACCGTGCCAAGGTAAGAGATAACACGAGGAGGTCACATTGTACTGTCCCATGCTAGGGCCTGAGTGAATCATGGCGAGGAAGTGAATGAGAGGCTTAGTGCATTTGACATCACGACGCACAAAAAAGTCAAAGGCATCACGGTCCAAATGTAATCCACAGCCCCTATAGACCTCAAAAACACATGAATAAAATATTACATTTTAGGAGACAATGGGTTTACTTTTTTAAGGTACGTATTAGAAACATTAGTGGTACCCACACCCTTATTTTTTCATTTTAATTTAACCTTTATTTAACCAGGTAAGTTGACTAAGAACAATTTCTTATTTACAGCAACGACCTGGGAGCAATGAGAGTAAAGTGTCTTGCCCAAGGACACAACGACATTTGACTCAGTCGGGAATCGAACTGGCAACCTTCTGACTACAAGTCTGACTCCCTACCCACTGAGCCATCTGCGCCCCCTTATAAACATAGATGCTTGGCTAGGGGTATATCGTAGTTCACTTGTGCACAGGCAAATCTTTCTTGGTATCCATTAATACTCACATTCCATTCATCACTACTTAAAGTTGGTTTTGGGGTTAAAGTTTTGGGGTTAAATTTTTTGCCAAAAATGTTCAGGACAATTTCGCCCTCTGGTGGGCATTAAGATCGGAAATAAAATGAAACCTGATTGCTTTTTTTGCATAGTAATGGTGATTCATCTATTTACTTTCATTTTCAATGTATTTCCTTGATAATCACAGATTGTCTTTTAACATAAACATCTTTCAAAAGTATGTTGTTGACTTTTTACCTCTCAAGTGCACTGCAATGCAAAGGTGCAACATCACAACCTATTTTGGTTCCAGGTTGACAATAACCAGTGCACAATTGTCCTAGACCACGTATGTCAGTGTTGTACCCTACTGGCATGACATTCCTTGTTTGACGGTTGCTGTGGTGACTCCTTGTGGTGGGCTGGGGAGTTTCTTCTGACACACTGGTTCAGCTGAATCCCTGACCAATTGAGCAGTGGTTATAAGCCAAGGCAGAGATGACTCTTGTTGAATGGTATACCCAGGGCCGGCCCATCCTACAGTCGAACTAGGAATTAGCCTAAAAAAATATGTAAATAATAGAATATAACTGTTTTAAACAAGGGAGGATTGCAGTGGGAGCACTTGGGGGTCAGGTGTGACTGTGTCAATGGCAAATGGTTTACATGTCTCAAGAATCAGGTAGGAGGGCCCCTTTTGCTTAGGTCCCCAGGAAGGTCAGAACCGGCTCTGGGTGTACCAGTCTTTGACCTGTTTTAAGGTAGAGTTAGGTTAAGTTAAGCTAATCAATAAAAATCTACAAATGTGTAACAAAATGTTACTAAACAAAAATATATACATAAGAATAATAATTCATCAAAAGTAGGGTTATTACCTTTCTTGGGGAAACTGCTGGATGTTTGAAATGTGTTTGTAATAAGCCTGAAATACTATGTTCTTATATTTACCATTTTTACAAATTTCCCAGGACTTTCATTGTGAGTAATTTGTGAAATAAATCAGATTCTTCATGGTACCAATATTAGCACTTTTCAATAATCATGTTGTACTACAACTGATTATGTCAAAGTTCATAATCGTTATACGTAGATATTTTTGGATGTCTTTGATGAGATGGGCTGAAGAATTCATATGAATATACAACAACTGGTCATTTGTAAACAGTTTCATATAAAGTATCCTAATGCTTTGGTTGTTGTCAAACATTGTGCACAGATGTTTACCGGAGACTATCTCTAGAAACACCCTTAAATCACATTTACTGTACCTTTGCATCACAAATTCATTCCAAAACCAGTAAGAGCTGTCTTAATACAATCAGACGTTGATTAGTGTGTTATAATCCAACAATGCTGAAAACCTTATAATTAATCTAATTCGAGATTAAGATTGTATAGATTCTAGATATTTTAGGGGTATTTTAGGGATTGTATGGGCAGTATAATATGCAATTGTTAGCAACAGAGTAAGATTTTAAACAATATCATACACAAAAGCCAACCTGTTGTACTACCAAAGCATTGTATATCTGGGGTCCAAGCCTGTAGTTTGTTACTCTACTACTCACTAACTTCATTAGCATTACCCATTTGACAGTTTTGAATGTTGACCTCTATACTGTACCTATAAATTCCAAACCTCCTGCTATGCTTATCCACGAATGATGGGTCTGTTACTGAAGGTTTTGACGCACTTCCTAACTTCAGACCTCCTACTATTTAATTGGTTTATCGTTTTAAAAGAGTACATTTGTGACTTGTCATTATGACGATGATAGACGAGATTCTTGAGTGCAGGGACAATCCATTCTATTGTTTCCTCCTGTTTACCTGATGTGAGGTGAATCACTTGCTTCGCTGGCACAGCTGCGTTTTCCAAGCCGCCACCATCATACATGAGATCTGAGCTCCACAGTCACTGTCACAGGTCAGCTTTACCTGTCTGATTTGTACACCTGCTGACCCCCCGCTGGTCTAGAAACGTGTACCAGCCTACCCCTTTCTGCTACCATTCTCCACATCACTCATCAGTGAATCGAGGAAGGCCAGGAGCTTGCTGTAAAGAGTTCTGGGTCATAGACTAGTGGCCGCAGGAGTGAGAAATTATGTAGTGAAATATTCATAGAAAATGTATTGTTCTAGCTACTCGCTTTGCCCAAAACAATGGAATTTAGATAAAGAATGTCAGAGGTTATAGAGTAAAATTAGCCTTTCATGAAGAATTGGTAAAATTTCATTTTTGTACATCAGGGGTGACATGCTAACTGGATAAAGCTATTTAGACAAATTTATGGAAAATGTACCTGACTATAGAGCCCTTTAAGGTACTAAAAATCCAACCGTCACTTCAATCACAACACTGATATTGACAGTTAATGACTTGATTATGGTTAAAGATTGTTTTTGCTTTTAATAAGGAAATTTAACTACCCACAGGCACAATAACATATAGCTCTGGAAAAGAATAAGAGACCACTGAAAAATCATCAGTTTCTCTGATTTTAATATTGATGGGTGGTACCGACGAGTCAGCAGTGTAGTGGAGGCTAAACGCACGTTAACGCAATTTACAGTACACACCTTTTTATTTGTGAAATAGCGTTTACTCAACTTTTCATTAAGCTAAGAAATTATATTACCACACTAGGGAAATCATTTTGGTGTTCGAAGATGTGAAAAAAATAAGCATAACTCTAATGTACACATTTACCCAAATTATACAGGCTGAATTATTCGATCTGATATTCATCAACCACAAGGGAATCCATTAAATCAACATACAAGTCATTTGCAATGCTAATAGTAAAATCACCCATGTCTATGCAAATTACCCTGGCTCAAGCCACAACTCATTTATGCTGGCAAACTCTGCCATTCCTACCATATCCGAGGGGAATTCCCCCTTGGATGGGTGGCTGTGAAGGGGACAACGGCTATCCGTTGAAGACATGGCAGAAAACACCATTCATGATCCCAGCAACAGTGCGTGAAATGCTGTTTAATCGAAAACACACACAAACACGCAGTGTAATTGAGCAAACATTCAGCATACTGAAAATGCACTTCAGGTGTTTGGATAGGACAGAATGCACTTTACAGTACAGTCCTCAAAAGGTCGCAGCATTCTTTGTGGCTTATTGTGTTTTACACAACATTTCCATTAATCATGGATGTGTTGATGACATAAATGAAAGGAAATATTAGAGAACTTAAGGAGATGAGATGTTGAAATGCATGTGCCGTTGCCACTTAACCCAAATGCCCCAGCAGCAGAACGGGAGAGGAGAGCATATTTGACAGAAGAGCTGCTGCATCGTCTATAGTGAGGTAAGCAAAGAAATCTCGGTCTAATGTTAGACTACATTGTAAAAATATTTCTATGCATTCATAACCTCATGATTCAGTGAGAGTGAGCCCAAAACATCGGAAAGAATGTCTTTGTGACATTTCTTTATTTACATTTTGTAAAAAAAATCAATAGCCGCCGGTAAAATAGCAATAGTGCCCAAGATCTGCCCACAAAGTCACTAGCGTTTCGCGTTTGACACTTGCTTTTCAGATCATTAAGATAGGGCCCACAGTGTTATTAGCAGTGGTGTAAAGTAACTAAGTATTAATACTTCATTACTGTACTTAAGTATTTTTTTGTGTATCTGTACTTTACTTGAGTATGCATCTGTCTGCCAACTTTGTACTTTTACTTTACTACATTTTATTACAACAATTGATACTTTTACTTCTTTACATTTTCCAAAACACAGTCGTTACTCGCTACAAAATTAGGAAAATTACTCGTATTGGAGGGAATGCGCAAACAAATTATTTACTATTATCTCCATTAAGTCGTTATCCAATAGCTTTAGCCATGCATTTTATATTGAGCAAATCAATGTGAAGTCCCACCCACCAAGAGCACTTAGTGCAGTCCCAAGTATACGGAAGTACGGTATAAGCTTTTCCCCTACACCTTTTCCCCTAATTTACGTATAAGTGATTTGTTTCCTTTACAAATACTCTAAATAGTTTAGTGGTGGTATACGCTATATCAATTATCTTACAGCTTTGTATCCTAATCTCATTTAAAGCGCAGCTGTGTGGACGGCGCGAACGATGTATGAAAATCCATAAACTGAAAATATGTAGCGCGCATTGGAACAGCCTGCGCCAATCAGTATCTTGTCGAGAGGAAAGTTTTTGCCCAACTTCCCACTACGTAGTCCATCTCTTCAGCAGGGAGATGATACAGAATGTCAGCGACCAGAATCGGCCATGAAGGTAGTATCTACTTGCTAACTTGCTAAGCAGCCTGAAGTTAATTGTAGGTTGACCAAAGTGAAACAATGCATTGGTTAGCTTACCAGTCAGCTAATTATCACAGACCTAATAATGTTGTTTATTGACGATACATTGTTTGCCTTCACATCATAATGTATTAGCATTAAATGCAATATTAGATTTGTGTTCCATGATTAGTATGTTAGATTATAAAGGGCTATGTTGAAAACCATCCTTTCTCGCTAGCCTTTTTGATAACTGTATTTCTGTATGTTTTGTATTATGCCTATTGTTGTCAACAAGTTTTATCAGGCAACGTATTTAGGGAAACTGGGAATGATATGTCTACAGATATAGTATACTACTATAGAACTGTATGGCATACTTTAAATTTCCTATTTTTTATTTGCTTATTGCTGATAAGCATTTTAATTTTGTTCAAAATAGTTTTGTGAAATTCTTTACATTAGATTGTGGCACCTTTCTCTCCTTTCAATGCACACATAAATTATGTTAATAAATCAAAATCATATGAAACATTAAATAATACACTTATAGACTGCATAGTAAAACTTAAATCATTTTATATACAGTATCATAATATAATGATGTTGTAGGTCAACTAAATAATCCAAATAATAACAATTCTCAAATAGTCTGTGTCATAGTTGCAATTTGTTTTGTGTGTGTTTGGGGTGTTTTGCTAATTTCAGCACATGCAGTTTAAAATTCTGTGAGTGGCCATGCCCTATACCAGTGGTTCTTAAACCTCTCCCCAGTGATCCCTCCCAGATGTGTTTACAAAGTTTAGCTGTAGCCCTGAACTATCAGATCAGATTCACTAATGACTGACGTGTTGATTAGTAGTTGAATCAGATGTGCACGCTCTGTCTTTTGGAACTTAATTACATTTAAATTCAGATACTTTAAGACTTTTACTCAAGTAAAAAATCCAGTAGGTGACCTCACTCTTACTGGAGTAGGTTTTTAGCACAGTATCTGTACTTTTACTCAAGTGTCATTCTCCAATACTTTTTACACCTCTGCTGAAGTCCTTCCCTGCGGTCTTCAAGTTGTCAGTGAAGCTAAATACACCTCTACCTGCCTCTGCAGCCTGTGAATATTTAGCATAGCAGGACTTGTCTTCAGCCCACAAAGAGTATGGCTTGATTCTCCCAATTTCGACAAACAATTTCTACTGAAGATGAACCGCAAGGTTTTCAATTTTAATTAATGGAAGGAAGAGAAGAAAGCAGAGGGAAAGATGAAGGAAGCAAGAGGAGGGAGAGTGAGCAAAAGGACATGGAGAGGAAGAGAGACAAGAGGAGACAGTGAGGAAGGAAGCGAGAGGAGAAAGGAGTTGAGGGAAGAAGTGGGCAATAAGGTACACGGAGGGAGCAAGAGGAGAAAATATTTTAGTGGTGGTTAAAGTTTAAAGTGATGGTTCAAGTTCAATGTGATGTAGGGAGAACATAAATAAAGTTTGGAGAGAGAAAGAAAACAATTTCTGTCTTTGTTCTCTCTTTGTACTTTTGTACTTTTACTTTTGATACTTTTGAGTACATTTTAACACCGGAAAAATACTTTTGATACTTAAGTACATTTAAGATGAACTACCTTAATAATTTTACTTTTAATCACTTTTAAGATTGATATCTGTACTTTTACTTAAGTATGGAATTCAAGTACTTTTTACACCACTGGTTATTAGTGTTATTTTTCCATTTGGAATCATTGCCGGCAAAATAAATTTATTTCAGACTAGCAGCTCAGGTGCACAGGGATATCAGTGGAGGACAGTGGAAGTTTTCTGCTGACAAAGGCGAACAGAAGTAACAGTATGAATGACATCATAAAAATACTGAGCTGTGCTAGGAAACTGAAATTATGGTATTTATATGTGTATAAAATTGCTCAAAGAAGACTTTCTTTCATAATAAATGAAATAAAAATGTATTTAAAAAAAGGTAGGGGTCAAAATGGTACACACTTTTCAATAACATTAAATAGCTCATAAAGCGTGTGGGAGTTCGGAGTAGCGGTGCGCCCGTTATGGTGGTTCGAGCCGGCCGTAGTCTATGCCCTTCCTCTCTGTCTGCCCCTACAAACCCATCGAGAACAAAGAAATGTTGAGTGCAAAACAACATCACTTTTTCTGAAATGTTTAATGAGTTGGAGAAAGAACACTTTTGTATAGATCCTTTGTCTTCACAACTAGGTAAGTAAGTTTGTATTTACGACAATGTCCGTGGGTCCAGCATGACATGTCAACTAAAAGATTCCCGGTTGAACAAGCATTGTGATAACAATCGGATCGTCTTCGTTCTTCAACCAACCGGCTCCTGCAGAGGAGCGGTCGAACAGACAAAGTCCAAGGGTGACTGGACATCACCAATATTGAGGGAGAAAAAATATTGGTTAAAAATCTCCCTCCCAAAAAGCATTGACTTGATTAGTGCGTACCTGTTTTTTTACTTTTTTAAGCAAATCTAGGAAACCCTACCCTCTTTATCATTGGATGTGTGACCCTTAAACATTCAGCACATACCCTACAACCACTGCCAGGTAACCATGCAATAATTACCACAATTTTATAAGGAAAAACCATTCTAATTCTTCTTCTAAAGTCAGTCAGGGACACCGCGTCATCGATGGATTCAACCCCTGGGGATGGTCTTTGACTTCCACTTCTCAGTTCATATTCCAATGCTGCCACCTGATTTTCCATATAGTCACACTGCTGTTTCCACCCACACACAAGGCTGAAGATGAATAATTAAACAAATAGATGAATTCCCCTGTTCATGCATGAGAGAACATCTGTGTTTGTGACTTGAGTCTTTTGATGTCTTCAGTCCAGATACATTTGCCAAATCCAGTGGAAGTCTAGTGGAGTGAAGGACAATTTGCTCAAGCAGGAATATGGTAAGATGGGAAGCCTTGTTTTCAAACCTTCTTGCTGTCCATGATATCGCATCCCCACCTTTCACCACATATCACCAGGTTTTTTAGTTGATCTCCTCTTAAAGGACAACCCCGGCGCAAAATGATCCTAGGGGTTAATAACACATTGGTACACACTGGATGAAGTAAAAATAAATCAATATTATAGACAAATAACAATACTCAAAATTGCACCACACTTCCATGGTAGCATAATGAGGCTCCCTACATGCAAAGCGAAGCATTAATAACTTTATAAGTGTACAGACAGTTTATTAGAAATATAGTTTAAAGACATTACCGTTCCTGTATACTGCCAGGCGCCATCTTTGGGACACAGACTCGATCAGTCAAACCACAAACTCTGTGCTTCGTGAAATCTTCCATGGCAAGAGGTTTTGCGGTCATTCGTGCATATCAATGCGCGAGACTTACAGCTGGAAATGCTACCTAAAATCAAACACAACTTGCTTACAGTTCATTGTCACGTGTATGACTGAGCACATAACAAAGTTCCACTGCCATATCTGAAAAGAATGCCATGACACTCTGTACAGTACAGTGTGTACCTAGAACATGTAATTAGCCATCAAAAGACTGAAATCCCATTTGAAGGCGCTTAATGTTATCTACTTGGTTTTTCTGGGAATATACCAGTCGGACTAGGATATCGATGTAATTCAGAACACACTCAATACACATGTGTAAATCATTGCCAGCGGTAGCTATGGTAATAGGTGCATGGAGTGGAGTTGACCCCCACCCCATTACCCCCGAGGCCATGCAACATTCTGGGCTGAATCTGGGCCCTTCTCCCTGTGTAGTGCGTAGGAGGGGCCAGTACTCAGAGGTTCTCTGGTCAACATGAATAAGACATAGTATGCTGTTCTGGACACAGCCCTGATGCTCCCTAATTACATGGTACGTTGAAGCTAAGCAGACGGAATGGGAGACAAATACATCCCCTAACCACAGCTTATAAAGATTCTTGTTCGCTAGCATTCCATTGCAATGGTGAACTGGATTATATGGGAGGTAACATATAGCCAGGCAGTCACAGCAAACAGGTCTACATGTTTTTCAATGTTGTTTGTTTTTAATCAGGAGGGATTTATGGCTATGTACAAAATGCTATATAATTTCGAATATAATCTCAAATTGAAATTTACTGTACAATTGAAGTGCTGGGGTACAAAAGTAAAAGGAACAAACAAAATGTGTCACTGTCCAAATATGTTTGGACGTCGATGTTTGTGTACAATATTTCATTGCTAATGTACTGGAACCTAGTAGAAAGTTGCCACAAGATCATTTGTCACATTTTGAGTTACACTCCCAAAATGAGTTACTCAGACGGGCCTCGAACCTTATGGCTGCAATGTCTCCCATGCTCAAGGGCAGTACACAGCAAAATCACCCGTGTTAAATCAAATCTGAGAGTGACTCTGAGAGTGTTAGAGTGAGAGTAACACTCTCAGTGTTCTATATAAACACTGAGAGTGTTACTTTAACACTCAGATTTGATTTAACACTGGTGATTTTGCTGTGCAGTTGACCCGACAGCCTTTGATTATGTTCTGGAAATGCAGAGTGATCAAACTCTTACCTATGGTTCAGTCTGTAAATAGGTTTTAGTCACCTTCGTGGAAACCTTTTCCTGGATGAGTGGAGGAGCACATTGGAAAACGCTGTATTCGCGAAGGAGTACATCCATACAAATTGCCTCAGCTTTTCCATCTGGGCTTTGTTGGTTCACACTGGGAACACAACAGTGATATTTCACATGGAGTAAAATTACATTTACTCTGTTAAAACCACTATTGACAGCATCTCAAGTCAAATAGAAACCATTACAATAATCAACAAGAAAATGGGTCCGAGTCGTAAAGGGAAAGAAACCAGCCCCTATTATATTACATGGTAAAAGCACTGTCTGGACAGTGATGCACGAATAAATCCCCCCGGCTTGAAGCCCCCAAGGGGTGTGTGTGTGTGTGTGTGTTTGACTCATTTGTAGTTGTTTGGCTCTTTTGTAAAACACACTGTTAACAGAAATCACCCAAATGGCCTTTATCAAAAGTGTACATACCCTTGAATGTTTGGCCTTTAACCTGTGTGTGTTACACAAGGTAACACACAGGGTAAATTGTCAATGAAAGGTTGATTTCCCACAACTGTTGCATTTTAATTTGAAATTAGTGTCTGTGTATAAATACTCAATGAGTTTGTTAGCGCTGACGTGGATGCACTGAGCAGACTAGATACTGCATTGCAAATGCCAGTCAGTGCTGTTCAATCACTTATTAAGAAGTGGAAGATTCTGGGATCTCTTGATACCAAGCCAAGTTCAGGTGGAACAAGAAAGATTTCAGCCAAAAGTGCCAGAATATTTTTGAAAAAACCCACAGGTAACCTCGAAAGACATATGGCTGCTCTGGAAAAAGACTGTTTCCTGTTTCAAGGAGCACAATATGATGACACTTGAACAAAAATCAGCTGCATGGTCGAATAGCCAGAGGGAAGCCCTTACTGCGCCAGTGCCACAAAAAAGCCTGTTTACAATATGCCTGACCTGATCACCTTGGCATGCCTCACAGCTTCTGGCACACTGTAATTTGGAGTGACGAGATGAAAATAGAGATTTATGGTAACAACCATAAGCGCTATGTTTGGAGAGGGGTCAACAAAGCCTATAGTGAAAAGAATACCATCCCCACTATGAAGCATGGTGGCTCACTGGTGTGTATGAAAGCTCTGAAGGCACGGGGAACCTTGTGAAAATTGATTGCAAGATGAATGCAAAATGTTATCGGACAAAACTGGCAGACAATTTGCATTCTTCTGCATTAAATATGCGCATGGGCACTCTTGGACTTTCCAGCATGACAATGACCCTAAGCCAAGGCCAAGTTGACCCTCCAGTGGTTACAGCAGAAAAATGTGAAGGTGGTTCGAAGCCACTCTGTGTGTTCATTGATGATTGTCACATGTTTGATAAGGTATTATTGCGAATGGGTTTCCAGGCATGTTGTGATTTATGGACATTGGATATTCTCTACTATTGTGCCTTCTCCATGTCAAGAGTTGTAAGTAGAGTACCTATATATTGTTTGAGATAAGGCGTAGGCTTAATAGATTACTTTGCGTTCTATGCCGCGCTTAAGAGTATATAGTAGTCTGTAGTCATTGTGCAGTCTCCAATATCTGTCCGTTGAACAAGTCAGGAAGAAATATTATTTGTATTCACTGCCCTGTCATACTGCAAACAACTGGGTTTATTAAAACCATGTAACTTTACTACCTGCCTGGAAATATTATTTGTATTCACTGCCCTGTCATACTGCAAACAACTGGGTTTATTAAAACCATGTAACTTTACTACCTGCCTGGAAATATTATTTGTATTCACTGCCCTGTCATACTGCAAACAACGGGGTTTATTAAAACCACGTAACTCCACTACCTGCCTGGAAATATTATTTGTATTCACTGCCCTGGCATACTGCAAACAACGGGGTTTATTAAAAGAATGTAACTTTACTACCTGCCTGGAAATATTATTTGTA
>JACXGM010030662.1:0-13218 GCA_016801145.1 Umbra pygmaea
TTCATAGGGCTCTGATATCGATATAAAGGGAGTTATTTTTTAAAGGTAGTTTACCAATATAGCCTCTTTTAGCATGGATAACGTTGTTATTGTCAGTAAAAATAATTGAAGCCATTATATTGTTATGTTTTGTGCTTTACTGACACAATTAAGTGGAAAATAAATGTTTTGGGTTTACTGTACTTTGTTGACGTTAAAATGTATTAAAACAATATGGTATCGAAAAAAGTATCGTTAAGGAACCGGTATCGAAACTGAGGTATCGAAATTGGCACCGGATCAAAAGATTTTGAACGATGCCCAGCCCTACAGTCTGCTCCATGCATCAACTCGGTATTGCAGTACTGTACCTCCGGGAACGGTGCACCTACAAGTGTAAAAATTAGAAAGTAAAGTATATTTTCCTCCGCCGAACGAAGCAGACTACCTAGCTAGCAACTGGAGGCGAAGCCCTTTTCGTTTGCTTTTTATTTTTTTCTGCTATTTTCAGTTATCCTCCCCTGACAAAGCTAGCTAGCTACAGTATTGCCAACACTGGCATCGTTGCTATCGGAGTATCGGTGCTTACGCTACTTCAAAAAAATGGGCATCGTCGGTGTTTTGTCATTTTAGAACCGGAAGGTTTCGGTAGTATCGGTTCTCGTGACATCCCTAATGGGCAATATCGCTCCAAGCCCTCTCCTTGTCGATATGGTTATGGTATGTTTTTGACAACACATTTTAAAGACCACATCGCTTTTGCCGCCATGGCTTGTTGTGATTTCTTGTTATTATTACTTTAAATTAGCACGGCTCCCAATTGGCTATTGTCTTTCCCATGTGACAATCACTTGCCGGCGTACTCGGCTGTCCTCTGAGTTCCCCCACACTACAGGATATCAGATCATATATATTGAATATGTTTAATTTCAGATAGATGAGGTACCGATCTTTAAAAAACACTCCTAATCTACCCCGCTCTACAGAATAATGGGGCAAAGAAAATCTGGTACAAAATCGGGCTAATTATCCTGTAGTGTGTGCCCGGCATGAAGTTCTGAAGAGGTGTACTCGCAGATGTGTTGGTGCTTGTTTTTCTGGTGCAGTTTTGTTGGCTTACTTCTAGACCTTTCTGGAGTTATCAAACCCTGTCCTAATTGTAGCCGTGTCACAATCATTTACTTCAACTGGAAAGTATGCAATTAAACACGTATCGAGAATCATGTGATTGCTTTGTCAGTAAAGGAAATTATGGAAAGTTCTTAGTTTGACTCTTTTTGCCAAGTGCAGTGATGACCTACCTCTGCAGATGTGAGTAAATCTATTACTCATGTGAAAGTAATTTACCTCTGAATTTCCCCCATACAGCGTGATAGTGCCTTTAATTCCTAATTTAATGGATGAACCATGTCCCATGCCTGTTATGTAGTCTAAGCTCTGCCGTGTACTTTTCCGAAGCTATTGAAGTTGTGAATATATTTTGTATCAGCTCAACAAAAATAATGATAGACCTCAGATAGTATGTGTGTAGCTGTGCATGGATCCACAGTCCATTTATTCAATATAATGAATTTCATGGTGCTGTATTTGCATTTTAAGGAGTTTACTTCCTTCTGCGGGAATAAAGAAACACGTTTAGAAATGATAGACCAATGACCAAGTAGCATGTAGCACACATATTTACATAGGAATTTAATCGTTCTCCTCAAACACATTCCAAAGAAAAATTCAATCATAGTTTTCCATCTAGCAACAGAAAGGTAGTGTTGCCAAATCACTGTTCTGTGAGATGAATACAGAGAGTAGACCATTTCTACAGACACTCCCGACTGAATGTATCACCCCAAACTGCAAGTAAATCAGAAAAGCTTTCAATTGTGACTGAATTGTGAAGGACAATTTCACACTTTACACATTTTTTTAAACATGAATTTAAGATGTTTTCCTACCCTGAAAGTAACCCATGGGCCGAGATAAACTTCTTTCAAATCCCTTTATATTACATGGAATACAATGATTTCAGATTAATTTAACTTTTTATTTTCTTTGCTCTCATGGGATCATATATTTCCTTGTTTTAACTAGGTGTGGCTAAAGTTTGTCAAGGTTGATAGAACATTTTACATACTTTGTTTTAAACATTTCTCTTCACGAATTACAGTGGTTTAAACATTAGACATTGTGAAATATAGGGTTCATTGCTACAGTAGATTAGCATCTTATTACAGTGTTTCTCTCCTTTGTTCTTGTAGCAGTGAAGGCACAGTTGCTTGTGACAGGTGTGGTTGATGGAATCTGTGGTTTTGGTGTGTGTGATGGAGAAACACTGGGTTGTCACAGGGTGTACTGGCACATAGATTAGGTGTCCGACTGCTGAGAGGTAGTGAGGTATCACATCTCATTCTGACATTCACACGCAAACACACAAACACACACATACAACATGTGGTTAGCGGTCATCTACACTGGGCCAATTCCAAGGTCTCTTGAGTGTCCAAAATTACACAAGAGACAAAAGTGACAAGGAGATGGCCGTATGGGTTACAAGAAGGATAGGAATCAATTGTGACATCATGAGGAAGGACCAAGCGTATTGATCTTATATGACAAGGAGTGTGAAGAGCCGAGGGGGCGGGGCATAGGAGACAGGAGATTGATAGCCTGGTAACAGACCTAATGAGTTTTTTTCACTTCCATGACATAGCTACATACAGCACACAACACTGAGTAATAAAATCACCACTGGAATTAGAATGGGGAAGGGAAAGAAGCACCCTGTATTTCACTGCTGGTTTGCTTCTAAAAACTAAGCAGGGTCGGGCCTGGTTAGTCCCTGGATGGGAGACCAATGCTGCTGGAAGTGGTGTTGGGGAGCCAGTAGGGGGCACTCTTCCCTCTGGTCTAAAGATCCATCCTAATGCCCCAGGTTAGTGATAATGACATCTGCCCTGCGTAGGGTGCTTTCTTTCTGATGGGACGTTAAACGGGTGTCCTGACTCTCAGTGGTCATTTAAAATCCCATGGGACTTATCGTAAGAGTAGAGGTGTTAACCTCAGTGTCATGGCCAAATTCCCAACCAGGCTTCACTTCAAACATGGCCACATAATAATCCCTTCCTCCTTCCTAATTGGCATATATAACTACTCACCTCTCCACATAATAGCGGATGTGGGTGCTACACATTGGTGGTGGATGAGGTGGGCTTTCCCCCTCACTGTGTAAAGCACTTTGGGTTCCTTGAAAAGTGCTATATAATTGAAATTAATTATTATTGTTATTATTATTATTAAAGGACAACAAGAGAATGAACTGTAAAGCATTTGCTATATACTAGGGCTCCAGCTATCGATTATTTTAGTAATTGAGTTAACTAGCGATTAATCGAGTAATTTGATATTAAATACTTTTGTTTTATTGAAGAGCAATATTATTATTGCCTACATTGCTTACAATATCACCACTCAACAAACTAAACATATTAGGTGCAATTACAGTGCCTTGCGAAAGTATTTGGCCCCCTTGAACGTTTCGACCGTTTGCCACATTTCAGGCTTCAAACATAAAGATATAAAACTGTTATTTTTGTGAAGAAGCAACAACAAGTGGGACACAATCATGGATCATTTATCAATCATTACACAATCATTTATTGGATATTTCAAACATTTTTAACAAATAAAAAACTGACGAATTGGGCGAGCAAAATTATTCAGCCCCTTTACTTTCAGTGCAGCAAACACTCTCCAGAAGTTCAGTGAGGATATCTGAATGATCCAATGTTGACCTAAATGACTAATGATGATAAATAGAATCCACCTGTGTGTAATCAAGTCTCTGTATAAATGCACCTGCACTGTGATAGTCTCAGAGGTCCGTTGAAAGCCCAGAGAGCATCATAAAGAACAAGGAACACACCAGGCCGGTCCGAGATACTGTTTTGGAGAAGTTTAAAGCCGGATTTGGATACATAAAGATTCCCCAAGCTTTAAACATCCCAAGGAGCACTGTGCAAGCGATAATATTGAAATGGAAGGAGTATCAGACCATTGCAAATCGACCAAGACCCGGCCTTCCCTCTAAACTTTCAGCTCATACAAGGAGAAGACTGATCAGAGATGCAGCCTAGAGGCCCATGATCACTCTGGATGAACTGTAGAGATCTACAGCTGAGGTGGGCGAGTCTGTCCATAGGACAACAATCAGTCGTATACTGCACAAATCTGGCCTTTATGGAAGAGTGGCAAGAAGAAAGCCATTTCTGAAAGATATTCATAAAAAGTGTTGTTTAAAGTTTGCCACAAGCCACCTGGGAGACACACCAAACATGTGGAAGAAGGTGCTCTAGTCAGATGAAACCAAAATGGAATTTTCTGGCAACAATGCAAAATGTTATGTTTGGCGTAAAAGCAACACAGCTTATCACCCTGAACACACCATCCCCACTGTCAAACATGGTGGTGGCAGCATCATGGTTTTGGCCTGCTTTTCTTCAGCAGGGACAGGGAAGATGGCTAAAATTGATGGGAAGATGGATGGAGCCAAATACAGGACCATTCTGGAAGAAAACCTGATGGAGTCTGCAAAAGACCTGAGACTAGGACGGAGAATTGTCTTTCAACAAGACAATGATCCAAAACATAAAGCAAAATCTACCCTCTTGCTTAAGGCTGTCAATGATGGCCTTCTGGACAGCAGTCACGTCGGCAGTCTTACCCATGATTGCGGTTTTGAGTAATGAAACAGGCTGGGAGTTTTTAAAAGCCTCAGGAATCTTCTGCAGGTGTTTAGAGTTGATTAGTTGATTCAGATGATTAGGTTAATAGTTCGTTTAGAGACCCTTTTCATGATATGCTAATTCTTTGAGATAGGAATTTTGGGTTTTCATGAGCTGTATGCCAAAATCATCAGTATTAAAACAATTAATGACCTGAAATATTTCAGTTGGTGTGCAATGAATCTAAAATATATGAAAGTTTAATTTTTTCATCATTACATTATGGAAAATATTAAACTTTTTCACAATATGCTAATTTTTTGAGAAGGACCTAAATAGGCCTATATGTAAATATTAGTTATACTCAACCTTCTTTCATTTATATATTTGATTAAAATGTCACACAGCTCTGATACACTTATGCTAGTACATTGTTGATCAGCTGTTTCTCCATGAAGAGAGAGAGAGAAATTGCTGCACAACAATCTACTAGCATAAGTGTAACAGAGCTGTGTGACAAGTTGGCTCTTCAGATCAAATTGTTGTCACCACTACACATTTTCGTCTCTTTGTAGTAGTTGTTGTTTTTGGTGTAGTTTCATCATCCATATATGATCCATAGGATGATTAAGTTAAGACTAAATGTTTCCTGTTTGAGATGCTGAAGTAATGACATCAGTGCTGTTATTGTGGTAAGCTAGTTTGATTTTGCAATAGACACACTCTACAGAGTTTTCAATTTAATTACATTTAAACTTATTCTAAACTTTGGACACTTTTTGTCGTTTTCTCCAGCCTGTTTCTTCTCTTAGCCCCTCACTATTTACGCTCTCTTCATTTTGTAATCGCGCCAGCAGCATCAGCCCGGTTTGCGACAGTAATAATCACCCGTGCGGAAACACAGTGAGTGATACAACGTTAGTAACACTGATTAAACGAAGCTTCGAGGCAAACAAATTGGCATCAAGGTTTTTAGTAGTCGAATTATTCGAGTTACTCAAGGAATCGTTTCAACCCTACTATATACTGCATCGCCTTGTGTCTTATTGCTTAAAGATATGAGGAATTTACTATATGGTATGTATACATGATATTCATATCCTAGTTACACAGTACAATGTAACAATGTACATTATATCAAAACATTGTTCAATTTGTTTAATAAGCACCTATTCCTCACATTCATTCTTATGCTATTACATGCACAAGGTGTAAATAATTAAAATGATCTCTAGAGTTTTAGTCCTAAGACTGAGTCTTGTAGCCTGGTTGTAGCATAAAAACAAAGAAAAATATAGCCGCAAGCGGCGATTTGCGGGTTCAACCCTTTTTTCTCAATAGCGACTTCAAAGTAATTTCACACAAGGTTCAACATTGTTATAAAATATATCTTATCATTTTTATGATCTATAGCTTGATTTATGTAATTCCACGTAGTCATTATACATTTAAAGCGCCCCGTAGTGGTCAATTTGAAGAGAAATTAAGAGATTTGTCATGATTGGAGAATGAATATACAATTATTAGTAACATTTCTGTATTGCCACTCACCTATCTTGCGCTTGTAGCGCCCCCTAGTGGTCAATGTATATGAAACCGTCTGGGTATATCTGGGGAACTTATCTGAACATATCCTGTGAGTTTTGTGATGATTGGCCTTAGGGTTGCTCATTTGTGTTCATTTATGTCCAGAGCCACACCCCTTTCAAAGTTCATTGGTCAATAACTTGAAAAGTAAATGAGATATCAACATCGTTTATTCAAGCTTGAATACACTTGGCCCAATGATGATTCACAGAAATGTTGGTGGCAATCGGAGCTATGGATTAGGAGGAGATGTCAAAAATGTGTTTTTCAAAAAATAAAAAATGGCGGAAAATTTTTGTAGGCGGAACCTAATGGTCCTTCAGGCTTTTTTGTAGAGCACACTGAGCTGCACCTGTTTGAGAAATTTCAAGTCAATCGGACTTACGGTGTGAGGGGCATGGCCTTTCAAAATTTACATTTTGATGCCTTAATTACAGCGCCACTATGTGGCCGATTGGGTTCATATTTCTATGGAAGCACATGCACACCATTTCCAGTTATTCCCCCAAGTTTCATGTTTCTAGCTCATTCCAACTCACGGAAATTTCAGCCGGCGTGGCAGACAACAAATAAAAATAACTAAGACACACAAAAACAATAGGGTTCTACCACTTCGTGGTTGAACCCTAATGATAACCATTCAACACAAAAACAATAGGGTTCTACCACTTCGTGGTTGAACCCTAATAACCATTCAACACAAAAACAATAGGGTTCTACCACTTCGTGGTTGAACCCTGATAATAATAATAACCATTCAACACAAAAACAATAGGGTTCTACCATTTCGTGGTTGAACCCTAAATATGGTGTCAGTTTCTGCCGTAGAGTTTTATAAGCATACAGAATTAAATGCATTGATCTACAAGACTTCAAAGAGGGTGAGTCCACATCCTGATGAAAGATGCAGTGATGATTGCTGAACCCATGGAGACATTTGGAGGCATATCATGGTCAGAAGGCTCAACTACTGGGCTGCAGGAATTGAATGTGTGTTTGTTAGATGACCTGTGGCCAGTTGTGCTAGTTTAACATGTCGAGCAGGCAGTAGTCGGGAAAGCAAATGTGAAGGTCCAGAGATAAGTAATTTAATATCATTCAGAACACTCACAAAATAAACATGACTTGTGGAGTCAAAATGGTATACTGATCTGTAACATACTGCTTACACACATACTTAACACTCAAACAATAACCAACAAGGAGTAAAGCAAACAGAGAAACTAACTACATGTACTGATAAATAAATACATAACTGCTGTGTGTAGTGAATTACAAAACATTACTATCTATTGGTGGAAGGACGGGTAAACATGAACAGTCCGGGAGAAACAGAAACACATACATGGAGTCAGTGGGGAATAGAGCCACCAAAACAGGCTTCGCAGAGGTGGGAGAATGAGCCAGTATTTTCAAAGCTACAAACAAGTTTAACTAAGTTTCAATTCAGTAAGTCTTTGAATCTCATCATTGGAAACCCCCTGTTTCATCTGTAAGAAAACTGGGGTTAGACCTCTGTTCCACTCCTTAGTGAAATACATGACTATTCAACACATTCTCATGGTGTAGGTAACCATACGTAATGGAAATTTTGCATTACGTAGGCAGACCTACGATATGGCGAATCAAAATGTGAGTTTTTTTAAGTATTCTCCATTCTATCGGAACACTTCCAAGAATTGACCTGGTATTTACAATTTAAAATCCTTGGGGAATGTTTAGTTTAGGGATAATATGCTGGGTTAGTGAGGTTAAGGTTAGGGTAATGTGAGGTTAGGTTAAGGTTTTGTAAACGTAAAAGGCATATATTTTCCTGTCTCTAGGAAGATTGTTTTTTACGATTTTGTACAATTTTGTATGTATTGCCATGAGAACAGCCTGAAATCTTTTGGCATCTTATGGCTGAAGATACAAGGCAATTGAACTATGAAAGACTATAAAAAGCATGAATACAATCTTAATCGGCCCAGCTGATTAAAGCACCTGCTTGACAAGCCTGGGCTCCTTTGCAATGATGGCAGGAGAAGCAGGCATTGGGACTACAATAGAAAGTAGCTGTACCTGTCAAAGTGTGTCTGCTTTACCACTCGACCAGTGGATCTGCATTGGAAGAGGTTGCGTTTGAATGAAAGACACTGTGGCACCTTCTAAATGCTAGACCCACATCAATCTGAGCTGGGCATCCAGTTGTCCAACCGCTTCCAGCCTCTTGCCTGCTCACACAGTGTGGCCTGAAAGGACCATTAGAGAACAATTTTTAAAAATATGAAAAATTACAGGGGAAAAAGGCAAACCCCCAGGCTAATCACCTGCTACCATAGTTTTAGTTTTAGACACATTAAGAACTTCAATATCTGTCGGAATAATCGCTGCAGGGCAAAAGATTTTGTTTTGTGGCAATTTCAATATGTTCTTCAAAATACCTGTTTTCTATAAACAGAATGTTTAACATCGAAACAGCAAATGAGCCAGTCTTGTCTGGTGTCTGATCATCAGAAAGACCATTGCAAAACTGAAATGAACACATTTTCATAAAAATAACAGCACATATACTGTATCACTGAAGTGTATCACATAAAAAACTAAATGTAGATGTGATTAACCTGTTAAAATGTACAATATGTAGTTTTTGGCCGCTAGGGGTCTCTCAATCAAAACAATAGCAAAAGATGTACTTGGATGATGTCGGGATGTAGCGTGGGATCATTGATTGTTATCGTTGTCAATGACAACCTTCCAATCTAGCGTCTCTGGCAGAAAAACATTTTCACTGACAAAGTAATGTATTGTTAAAGATATTATAAATTTATTCACGTTATGTTTGGCGGTTCCCTGGAACTTAGAGCAACTACTTGCCTGGCAAGCGAGACCCACATCAAGATGTTGGGTCTGGGAACTCACCATTGGCAGTGCTCAATCTGAGGGGCGGGATAAATGGTTGTCTTTCGAATTCCCTATGCACGCAATAGGATAGCGCTACAACCAACCAGAGCAACGAAGTGTCCGGTCGGCAAAACTCCAAACACATCTTCCTTTTGTAAGAATGACTTCAGTGCTGTTCTTTGTTATTTTCTCAAATAAAAGATTACCTCCAAGTCTACCAGAGTCACGGCCAAAGACGATTCGAAAGACCGCTGTTCCCCAGCAGCAGCAATCATTTCTTTGTTTTCCCGTAATTACGTTAAGCCCGCCCACCGACTCTATACACGTTGTGATTGGCCTGACCAGAATTTGTTTTTTCCCGCTCACAAGTCAACGGAGAGTTGCTAGACTGACCCGAGCTACAAATTATATTTGACGGAAGACAAAATGAAACGTCCCGTGTCTTCGAATTATATTACAAATTTCTCTTGGTTTGAAAGTTGTTGGAAACATTTAGGATAATGTAAGTACACAACTAAGAAATATATATAATCTAGGTATAGGGATGTTTGCTTTTTTAATGCAAAGTACGTCTTTTGTTATTGTTTTGGAAAACTACATATTGCACCTTTAAGGATCCGTGTACCACAGGCTGCTTTCAGCTTTACTTGATTAAAATCACTTTTTGCACAAATGCTACTTTTACTGTACATAGGCATCTCTAATATGTTTAGAATACTTAGTATCTCATGAATTTAAATAACATATCCAATTTATAATAGCTATAACATGAATAAAAAGATACATAATCATGTGACATGAGTGTATTGAAAACAATCCCATTCGTTATTACGACTCAGCTAATACATCCACGTCTGACAAAAAAGAGATTTACTCTCTGTGAGCTATCATTCACTGATTCGTCATCCAAAGAGTCCCAGCAATGAAATGAAGCATTGTTTACATTGGTGAAATCTATTTTGTTTTTTGAAAACGATCAATAAATCTATCTAACTTTACCCCAAACCTCATCATTTACAAACTATCACTATAACCATCACAAACTATTTCCGGACTTTCAACCTTCAAAACAGTCTTCCAGCCGCTGAATTCTATTTGATTCAGAATCCCCAGGCTATCTAGATGTTCGCAGAAACATTGAGTCATGTTTCTAAACTCCGGGAAAGCTTAATTATATGATTGTGTGTCCATAGTCTGTGTCTATCCACATCTGGGTTGCGCTGATTCACCAGAACGGCACTCACTTGATTGACAGTAAATCCATCATAATCAAACCATCTGAACTCAACCTAGGTAGACAGCCGATTAGCTGGGCTTTTCAGTCATGTTTGGTTGATCCTGGTGAGCCGCACAGTATACGTAACCGCACACTTGTGTTCAGATTTTTTTGTTTCCAGCATTCCACACTTTAATGCAGTGTCT
Source organism: Umbra pygmaea (assembly GCA_016801145.1). Lineage (NCBI taxonomy): Eukaryota > Metazoa > Chordata > Actinopteri > Esociformes > Umbridae > Umbra > Umbra pygmaea. The sequence continues at coordinate 10,587 of JACXGM010030662.1, forward strand.
TCACAGTGTTCCAGACACAAACAATATTTTCTGTTTTTCAACTTTGTTCATTTTAAAGCTTAAATAAATGCCTCCCAAAGGTCTTTATCGATGCTTTGGAAGAGATTTGCAGAGAAGGTCACATGGAATTGAGGATGACACAGAGATGTTTTTGGAAGGGAAAGATCCCATTTTAGATCGGGAGTAAAATAAGTTATTAATTATTCGAATCCAGTTATTTACATTTGTAGTTATTATGCCCACATGGCCTTTGTATAATTCTAGATTTCTCTGTGATTGAACATCCTTTGTGTTTAGTCTGCTCATTGTTTATTTTCATTTGCTTGTAAACATTGGAACAATGAACATTGGAATGTTGTGGTTTGTTTTCACATTAGATTCATTATTATTATTTATTTATTATTGTATTATTATTTTAAGTGCAGAAAGTAGAGAAACTAGCATGTGATTATATGAAACTTGAGTTCTAATTTGACACTAGGACGTTGTTGGCTGCTAACGTGGTTAGGTGTTCCCATACACTTTGAAGAGGTGTGTTTTGTAAGAATATAAACATTTTTGTAACCATATCATGTTTTTATAGTTATTTATATGAAAATGATTAAATTGGACACCTTGGTACATTTGGGTACATTTGGGCACAATCGTGAAGGACACTTGGAGTCCTCCTACAAAATAGTCAGTAGCTCCATGACTGATCACTATATCGTTCAAAGATTCTAGACATATTTTGTCCTCCCTTGGGGGACATGATTAAAAGTGTTTACAGCACCCAATATATGGTGTTTTATTTGCATTTGAAAGATGATGTACACATATGCATTTTCTTTCTTTGATCTTGCGCCAGATTCACTGTGTACACTTATTCTAAATAATGTTTACATATCCACAAAATTCAAAGTCTTTCCTTTTAAAACAATATCAAGCATATTATCTCCTTACTTCAGGTCCAATATAACAAAAGGTTACATTTGGGTATGTTTTTTAGTCGGAAAAAGATTTTCAGGGCTGATCCTTAACAGGTTAAATAAAATCAATTAGGGGTTCACCAATATTTTATTTTCACTGTAAATTGACATGCAGTTGTTTCCTTTAGATTTGTTTTATTCCTGCAATATTTTATTAGGCATTGTGAAGAGAGCACAATATGGCTTGTCAAGTTTTGCAGCACAAATGTATGGTCGTTATAATTTTAAAGGACACACATTGTTTATATAAAAGGATTAGATCATAGCATTATTAAACACTAGCCGGACATGTTCTCACAGAAAAGAAATACAGCAATCTACAGTGGTCAGTAAGTATAAATAGAGAGCAAATCAGTTGTGCTTACCAATGTCACTGAGTCATCTCCAAATGGCCTAAACTCTACAGCACCTGAAGTGTGACACACAAAACATGCAGACCGTTGAGCCCATGCCACTCCTGGAAGGCTCCCTCTGTACATTTCTGCTGAAAAGAAGCTGGCACCAGTCACGGTACAGCAATGTATTAACCTGTTTGCTGTTGTTTGCTGTTACAACAGTGATGCACAGCTTACAGCCTACAGGTGCTTGCTGCCCTGTCAGACCTCTATAGTGGAATAGTATTACTTAAAATGTGTCAGTCAGTGGTAAAAGGATAAAGTTGTCCTTGATGTCAAGGACCAAGGGATGGAGGACCATTCTGGGGTAAACCAGCTGGTCAAAGGCTGAGGGACAAAGTGCCCCTGTAGCAGTTTTAGAGGGAGGGGCTGCCACCTCTCATCAGAGTCCAAAGCGGATGGAAGGAGCGGGGTATCTCCCATCCTGACAGTCGGGTGAAAATCAACTGGCCCAAACATACACAATGCAGGGCCCAGTGTCCAAAGAAGGTATCTTTATAGGTAAAATGAATACACATTTACACATACATGACAGTCCTTCTCTGATTTACATCTTTCCTGGAAGCCTTTGTTGCTATACAGATGTCAGAAACAGAATCTGTCTCCCTGTCAAGTTCTCCATCTTTCATGGCACTAGGTATGCCACAAGCAATGACCTACTATACTAGTCTAGCTAGCTAGAAGAACAAAAGACAAGTAAAAATCTAACCAAACAACTTCTGAACATGCAGCAAACTCTGTCTCACATTAGCTTTCTGACTGAAAATGGAATAAGCAATTTATGTGTCAATGTATTTGTTTACATGTTGTCTATTTGGACAGGTAGTAACGTCTGTACATTTGAATCATTTAGTACTTATTGAGAGTGATTCAGTTTTTTAATAACATTGTTCACAGTTTGATCTTGTAATATTATATTAGTCAAATGTTGGCATCTCAATGAAAAATGATGAACCAAACCTATGCCATTAATAATCTTTTTAGGTTCTACTGTTTGATTTATGTATATTGTACATTCCACATTGCCTACTAGAATTTTTGGGAACCTTGATTAAGATGAAAAAGACTTTAAAAGATGGCATTGTCACTCATAAACTCACAATATTAAATAAAAAACTTTAATTGAGGTAAAACTGTTCAAATAAATAGTTAATTTATTATTCAATAAATACATATTTTTCTGTGTCACAATGATTGGGACCCCATAATGTTTTATGAACCAAATCTAATAGAAACATCTTATCACTAAATGTATATATATATATATAT
>JACXGM010030663.1:0-13217 GCA_016801145.1 Umbra pygmaea
GTAGAGAGAGGTAGAGAGATGTAGAGAGAGGTAGAGAGAAGTAGAGACACGAAGAAAGACGGAGAGAGGTAGAGAGACGTAGAGAGAGGTACAGAGAGGTAGAGAGACGAAGAGAGATGTAGAGAGATGTAGAGAGAGGAAGAGAGATGTAGACAGGTAGAGAGAGGTAGAGAGAGGTAGAGAGAGGTAGAGAGAGGTAGAGAGATGTAGAGAGAGGTAGAGGTAGAGAGACGAAGAGAGACGAAGAGAGACGAAGAGAGACGAAGAGAGGTAGAGAGAGGTAGAGAGAGGTAGAGAGAGGTAGAGAGATGTAGAGAGATGTAGAGAGATGTAGAGAGAGGTACAGAGAGGTACAGAGAGGTACAGAGAGGTAGAGAGACGAAGAGAGGTAGAGAGAGGTAGAGAGAGGTAGGTTTTATCTGTATTTATTACACACTAGCCTACATCACACTAAAATCCCTAGGGATGGGCCGATACTCTACTTTTATGGAACAAGTACAAGTACAGAGTATTTCATTTTGGGTACTTGCCGATACGAGTACCGAGACAAGTACTTTAAACAACTATGCCAAATGTCACATTTATCAAGTTAAAATCTGCTATTTCATAGATGTTGATCCGTCAATTCAAATATAGAAAAGTAAATGTTCCTATACGTATCCAGAAGAAGATGCTATGGCGCTATGCTATGCTATGCAGCTAACACCCCCAGTCTGTGTTCATGGCCCTATGCTACGCTATGCAGCTAACAACCCCTATTCTGTGGTCATGGCGCTATGCTATGCTATGCAGCTAACACCCCCATTCCATGGTCATGGCATTATGCTATGCAGCTAACACCCCCATTCTGTGGTCATGGCGCTATGCTACGCTATGCAGCTAACACCCCCATTCTGTGTTCATGGCGCTATGCTACACTATGCAGCTAACACCCCCATTCTGTGGTCATGGCGCTATGCTACGCTATGCAGCTAACACCCCCATTCTGTGTTCATGGCGCTATGCTACACTATGCAGCTAACACCCCCATTCTGTGGTCATGGCGCTATGCAGTTAACACCCCAAGCTGGGAACAATACACTTGTGATTACAAAGCAAACACGAGCTAATGTGCGACAACCACAAACCAGTGCAGGTCTTTAACTGACACTAATGGGGAGACTGTTTCCCATCCCAAGGCAGAGAGCAAATCAAAGAGACATATTCAGGATGGAAAGTCCTTACTCCATAGTACACAATGTCGTCCTGCTGATGTAAAATCAGGGAGCCCTGATGAAATAGTTGTAATCCACCTACAACTGTACAAGAACCTTCTCATAACGCCAATAACCTAGGAAATGTTGCCAGAGGTCGGAGTGTTTTTATTTGTGTATGTCTTGGGACGACAAGGGATTGTGAAATCTCTCGAGTCCTTACCAAACCGATATTTGCAGGTACCCCTGTAGGGCCGATGGAACAGAACACTGTACTGGTGTAATGGTGTAATGTGTGTGTACTGGCAGACTCAGGTTGCCCATCTGTCGGCCGCCGCTGTCTGGCATTCCGTTGGGAGACTCCCCTGCTATTCCCTCTATGAATATGTCCAATTAAAAACCTGCACGGCGAACTCAACACACCTCCAGACTTCCAGATGGTCGGAATGTTGAAGTAAGCCTTTTTTTGCCTCCCCCCACTGCGTCGTCAGAGGAGAAATCAGCTACCTGTGTCGGATTTCCTAAAGTAGTGTGCAGTCAGTTGGCAATGTGGGTGTAGTGATCAGGGAAGAAAACACCATCACTGACTCTGAACACAGCTCATCTAGTCTGAAAGGTTACTCTCGTTCACACTGAATACCATTATTTAGATAGAATACTCTCTCTTATCATTACTGATCTCTTTTTTTAACCATAAAATTTTGTCAGATTCAATATTCTCAATTGTGAAAATAGCGAGTTTCTCTATAACTTCAACAGTTGAGCTGGGCAATGGCTGTATTTACAGACCACAGCTGGGTCGTCTACATTGGTTTGTCTGAAACACACATTACCCGAGACACTATTTCACCCGATGCAGCAAACTGGATCTTTGTAATTGTCCTCAGGAGGGTGAATAACGTCAACAGTTCCCTTACAGTTTTAAAACACAAAGATTCGGGCTTTGTAGGTTTGCGAATGAAGTGAGGCAATGCACATGATGAAAGCAGGCGCAGAACAAGAAGCTCAAAGTTTCACTGGATAAAGACATTTGAATAATTTCCGGTCACTAGCCCAGGTGCAAACAGCGGGAAAAGAAATAACTGGGACGACATTCTGCTCACGGTCTAATTTTTTAATAAAGAAAAATATACTTTCGTTATCAAAAAACAAATCTACAGTACAAACAAAATGGATTCTATCTACTTAGCCATTTGCCAAATTAAAAACAAAATGTATTCAATTAACTTGTAGAGTTGCCACCGTAGCAGGATAACAGATGGCTCAGCGGTTAGGGAGTCGGACTAGTAGTCGGAAGGTTGCCGGTTCGATCCTCGGCTGTGCAAAAAGCAGAAGTTCATGCGAGAGGACGCTATGACTGTTTAGATTCAATTCAAATAAGAGAGAGCACATTGGCTCTAGAAAGCTTTACAATGACCTCTAAATGTTCCTACTGTAAGAAAGGCTTGTTAGCAGTGACATACTAATGTAACCATATCATTATGAGTTGGTGCCAAGCTAGTTTCAAAATTCTCACATTTTAATGTCGTCTTCATTTTTCAATCAGCACCTCTTTTTCTTCCAGTGGAATCAGACAGGCAGATCTACTGAGAAACATGTCTGCCAATAACCCATTTATTTAACACGACTGGGGGATTTCAACAGCGATCCATCCTACTGCTTGAGCTGGCTTTTACTTCTGCCTGTGCCAGAAAACGTGGTGACAGAAAATGATAGTATTGGTTGGTGAAATGAAATATGAGTGCTTTACAAGGATTGAATAACTGCCAATACATAATGCATGCATAACTGGTCACACATTTAATTTACTAGATAAGAAAATATAATATTGGATTGTTTTTCGTAATGCTTTATTAATGATAAAATATTATATAATGATCATATTCTAAATTAATTATGTTTTAATTATAGTGTAAAAGAGCTCATTGGGAAAAATGCTACAGAAATGTGTTTCATTTAACACAGTTACTCTCAAACTAAACATTTTCAGTAATGACAGAAACAAGCATGTCGCCCATAAGCAAGACAGTTACCCTCCATTACAGTTAACTGCCTCACCTTTAAAACCCCACCCTCCAGCCTGCGTTCACCAGGAACGTAATGTCGTACCTGTATTAGGACTTGAGATTTCAACACGTATGATTGGGCTGCCTCCTTGTTCAGACTCATTAAACCTGGAAGGTGTATTTAAAGCCAGGCTGAGTGGGTGAGCTTCCAGGGGCTCCTTGCTGTGCTTTTAATAAGCGCTAAAGCAGCACGGCGGGCCGGTTGAGGACGACGGGAGATAATTGAGAAGCTAATGGTCATTGAGAGAATATACCACCTCTCTGTTTAAATATAGCCAAGGCTCAGCCAATCACCCTGAGGTTTAAGAATCCATGGATACAGGATTCATCACCTCCCCCACCTACCCATTACCACCCCACTTGCCAACACCACACGCCACGGGTCATTTTACACGAGCTATTTCACAGTGTGATGTGCATGGGATCTGAAAACGGGCACATCTGTGCTGGAATCTGATCCACTTTGTCATTGATCTGTAAAGAACACTGCCAACAGGTTATAAAAATACTCTTTATGACAGCGTATAGACTAGATACAGTAATATAGAAGATGCATCCTAGATTAACAGTTTCTACAGTGAGCAGTGCAGTTCAACATACAGTTGTAATCAAAATTATTCAACGACCATTGCAAATCAGGTTTATTGTCAACAGACATTCAGCTGTTTGCAATAAACAAATAAAAAAATAGAAACACCTGAACACAACAAATTCTTTAAGTGGTTGAACAAAATTAAACTGCAAATCAAACTGATATCATTATCAGTCTCAAAAACGTTCAACCCCTTCATGATGATAATCTTTAGTATTAGTAGAGCACCCTTTCGCTGTTATGACCTGCTGCAAATGAGATGCATAGCCAGAAATTAGCCTCTAGCAGTGTTCCTGAGGAATTTTAGCCCACCCTCAGGAGCAATGGGCTCCAGTTCAAAAATAGGTACTCTTGAGTTTACATGCTGCAAAGTCTTTCGTAAAATCCCACCAGAGTCGTCTGGTGTCGTCTGGTGACTGTGATGGCCACTGTTGAATCTTCCAGGACTTCTTCTGCAACCAATCCTTGGTGGAATTTAAGGTTATGCTTGGGATCATTTTCCTGTTGGAAGGTGCAATCACGCCTAAGCTTCAGGTTCCTCAAAGACGGCATGACGTTTTCTCCTGGGATTTCCTGATACTTCAATGAATCCATCTTGCCTTCCACATGCTACAGCTTTCCTGTGCCAGAAGATGCAAAGCAGCCCCAGAGCATCACAGAGCCAACACCATACTTGACTATGGACAGAGTGTTCTTTTCAGCAGTGGATACATCGTGCCGAAAGGTTAATGTTTTGTTCATCGCTTCACAGAACAGAATCACAAATCCTCTGTGGCATCTTCACATGATTTTGAGCATATAGGAGGTGACTTTTCTTGTGCTTTTGGGTCAGTAGTGGTGGACGATGTTGTTCTGGAATGGAAACCTTCTGCATTTAGTATGCGCCTTACTGTGCTCACTGAAACCATAGTGCCTGTTGGCATCAAGTCTTACTGCAGGTCTGTTGCATTCACTCATCATTCAACCTGATGTTGTAAAAAACCCTTGCAGCTGTTGATAGCTTCCTTTTTCTGCCCTGTCCAGGTAGTGTAACCCCTGTTCCCTTAACTTTGAACTTGCAAACTTCTGGTGTCTCTAGGAACATTCAGTACTTTCACTATGATTTTGTATCATGTCCCTTGTTTGCAAAGGCTGATGATCTCTTCTATTATTTTTACCATTCTTTTGTCAGCCATGTTTCTAACAAACGTGACACTCAACAAAATGCTAGCCAGTTCCAGTATTACATGTGTTTCAGCTCAAGCACACCTGGTGCAACTAATAAAGCCCTTGATTAGTTGCATCAGGTGTGTTTTAGATAATACCTGCATATTTGTGCTGTTGTGAGGGATAGTATTCAGGAGGTTGAATAATTTTGATGACTGATAATGAGTTGCATTTTCAGTTGGATTTGGGGAAACCACCTGATGCATTCATTGTGTTGAGCTATTTCAATAGCTTTTGTTTGATTTGTTCATTGTAAACAGCTGACAGTCTGTACATTTTGACAATAAACCTGATTTACAATGGGGGTTGAATAAGTTTGATTAAGTTTGATTACAACTGTACATACGTAACTTAGAACGTTTACACTTTCCAACACTTTTTTTACAATTTTCATTCCGTTCAGACTGTTCTCATTTATAAGTCTCATGATAGTTAAAATATGAGGCCTATGTAATAGTTGATATAGATAAATACTCTACTATAAAATGAATTCATTTTTAATCTCACAAACCTTCAAGTGATAGAAAGAGATTGGAAACAGGCTTCAAATGAACAATCAATAGAAGAATATAACAACTCTATTAGAATGACCATCCTACAGTTGAAATATAGTAGCCCATTCTCTGGTGCTGTAAAGCACAAAAAACATTATACTTCGTATGATACCCGTAAATCTACATGCATTTTTTGTTCAAGTATTATAGGTTGAACATACTGTACAGTACATGTTACTCTATGTGGAATTTAACCAGATTATTTTGGTTGGGATCTATGTAAAACCAGTTATAATCTGGGTGGTCCAAAATCTTAAAAGCTGATTGGCTGGAAAATACAGTATGGCACGAGGCCGTCAGCATACACTTTAACATTTTAGTGTTAAAATTTCTATGTGATGGTTTGTGCCTAAAACAACTTTTAGCCTAGTTGTAATGGTGAAAGTACTACATTGTTGACTTATACCATTCAAATCAGATTACCAAATGTGAAAAGGTAAACACTGAATGAAATGGGATGTCGAAATACATTCCAAACCACATTCATAGGTGGTAGTAAATCACGTACAAATCAGATATCTGAAAATGTGACTTAAGTCTTAACTTTCATATCCAATGTATTTGTCCTAAAGTGGTTTTTTCAGTCACTCCCAAAGCAATGTGTTCTTGTCCAACATTGTCACTTGACAATAAACAATAATAAATAATAATAAACAAGACTGGCAAGATATAAGTCAAGACTTTCTGTAGTCCCGTATCTTCGTAACTACCACTGTGTAACGAAGCCTTGGAACGCAGACCGTTGGGGACAGAAAAAACAGCATACAGTCAAAAACCCTTTTCTGAGTGAAAATCCTTCATGATTTATTTGAACAGGCCCACAGTCCTTTAGTTAGATCTTAATAATTGGTTGATTTCACTTTTTATATTTGGTTGACAAGTGCCTGCTAATGGCTACAGTTATTTGTATCAGCTATAGCATAGCATGCATTAAAAACAATTGGTGAGTCTATTAAAAGTAGCTTTTTTAAGCAGTGGATTCTTGAATACACATCAACTTAATAACGTAAATGGAGGCAAATCTTTCTTGAGGTAATTCAGGGGTTACTCAAAGCGTCTTCCACCCACACGTTGCCATGACAATGCCATTGTTATAGGTGAGTTCCGTTAACCGTTATACATCGGTGTACACAGCTCAGGCATTGATGTCTGAAGCACACAAGATAAGGTAGTCATAGGAGTGCAATAGAATGCTATGTCATTTGCCACGACATTTCCATTGTTTAGTTGGAGTTCTATTAACCTCTTTACTGCAGCTATATGGGTCACTTGTGCTGTTTGAACAGTCAGAACTCAAAATTGCTTTTAAATCAATGAAACCGCTGCAATTTAAGGCCTGCAATTTCTGAATATTTAAACACACTGGTTTGTATATATTTTTGGTCTATCAAAATGATTAAACTGTTGATACCTTAAAAAAGTGCAAGGATTTTCATTTCAGCTAAAGAAGTGAAAATGGAATGCTCCCGTTATGGTGGAAACTTACTGCGGGTAAAACAATGTTTTAATGACTTACTCAAGTGTGCAATCGACAGAGGGAAACTTCAGGGGTCCGCCTGAGATTGGGAGAAAACACTCAAAAGCAATTAATGCCTTCATGTAAGATCCAATCTGACTGTCTGAAAGTATAGAACACTGGGGGAAAAATATTTCTTTAAGAGGAGAATACATTAGTTCAATCTTCTATTATACTGGTCCTACTGAGATCAGCAGGAAAAATACACAGCGTAAGCTGACTAATCACTGTTACAAAATCAAATCTATTCATTCAGTAGATAATGAAAAATCACCACAAAATTATATATATATAGTGCTTGTCTTCCAGTGAAAAAGAAAAACTATTTTTTGTTATGCCACGAAATGCGGGAGGCCGTAGAAATGTAATTTTCCTCTGTTGAGCTGGAAATTAACTTCTGCCTCCAAGCAATTCAACCTAGTGAGCTTGGCTATGCCTCTGACCTCCAAGACGAGACATGTGTGGCTAACAGTGATAACTGACCTTCACAGATTAGCTGTGTTCAACTGCTGTTGATGTGAGATGAATCCAGGGGGGAAAATTAGCAATTTTTTCATTTCTAGGCTGCAGCAGCAGGAATGTACAGTGAACAGAAGAGATACAGTGAGCATGATACCGGTAATTCATTGGACAATGACCATTATTTTGTTATTTTGGTTCTGTACAGAAAGAATATAATGACAATTAGGTGGAAGTGGAGACTGTCAGCTTTAATTTGAGTGTATATTCATACATTGATATGACAGAACCTTTTGTACATGGTCACCACACTGCGCCAATAAACATTGGACAATAAACGTTTAACATAATGTAGAATAAAGTAATAATTAATTCAATATTTGGTCGCATATCCTCTGCATGCATTGACTGATTGAAGTCTGCGATGCGTCGACATCACCAGACGCTGAGTATCTTCACCGGTGATGCTCTGACAGGCATGTATCCTCTCAAACTCAAAGTGCTAGAGTACAGAACCAAAATAATAATACAAAATGGTCACCGTCCAATAAATTATGGAGCTCTCTGTATCTATTTGTTTACAAGTCCAACAGGCAGGGTTGGAGGTTCTGAGCCTTTTGTATTCATTTTGTTCATTATAATTCTTGTAAATATGACCCATGAATACATGACAGTTACAACTATATTATAAATTGCAGCAATTTTATTTTCACCAGCCGTCTTAATCCGAAGTAATGCTGGTAGTGTGTTTACCTTATATAAAATTATACCTGCATTTCTTTTATATTCCGCTTGAAGTGACACATCCTGTTGAAACATAATCGTTCCATTATATTATGTGCAGACATTGCAGCAGGCTGAAATCCCAAAATAGCCTAGGAAAAAGGCCTCGTGTTTTACAGCCAATTAAGTCCTTGTCATAATATACTTGACAACTCTCACTGGCAAATGGTTGAACTCATTCAGGTTAAATGTAATGTTATGCTCAGACTGGGGAGGTAAACAGATTTTTTTTACTTTACAGAATAACCTGTGGAATTATGTCTGTATAGTTGTTGATACAAACAGGGCCAGACACAACAGTGAAGTCAGGATGCAGGCGCAGTCTGGTGATGCTCAGGTGACGAACTAAGGTGAGTATAATACACTATGAAGAACACGCAAGTGGAGTTGCATCTTTGGTCGGTTAGCTGAAGTCGTGAAAACATTCCGGCATAAAGCAAGAGGTTAAGCAGCTACTACATCAATAAACATATAAAACAGAGTATGTATATATATTGTAAGCTAACCTACCACAGGTATTTGGAGGAATTACATATTGGATGACACTTTAATAATTTTAGCACATTTATTACATACAGTATAACTGCATGTAACAAAGGTAATGTGTTCTGCTACATAATTGTCATCTTTAAACTAACACCTGAATGCAATTTGTAGTTGGCCAGAAAACCAACTCGGCGACGATAGCTGCGCTTCACCACGCAGGGTAAAGAAATGCAATGAGAACAAAGGACAAATAAAAGAACAAAAAAAAAGAATAAAAAAAAGAATAAAAAAAATGTTATCAAAAGAGCATAACGTTCATTGTCGATCATAAAGCAGGTAAACAAGACTACGAATGGGCTAGACTATCCTCGCGACAGCAGAGGTGTTTCCAAAGCGTCACTCAAATCCATGTTCTTCTAAAGGCCCATAAGCATTCAGATCAATACACGAGGTAACATCTGGTTTAAATATGAATGCCAATCCATCAAAATAACCTTACATTGAACTTGGAACACAAGGCTGTTCTAAATATATGAATATTCATGACAGGTGACATATTTTATGCTAATGTTAACCTTTTATTTAAGTCTCTCACAGATGTCACCAGGTCCTATACACCAAATTAATTACACGCCTTTTCACACAAGCAGGTAATATGTTAATTCTAGACATGTAGTTGACGCAATTATTAAAATATTCACCTAATATGAATTATTCCACTAATATGAATATTAATCTGTGGCTAACTGTAGTGGAATGCTGTCATGTATGAACTGAACAAGTCTAATGCTCTAAATACATGTTTCTCAGCTCTGTCCCAGCTCATGTAGTTTGGTATAGCAGGAAAATTACCCTACAGTATGTGTTACAATGATTGGGAAGTTATAGGTTGTGGTACCATTTACGTTAGCGCAAATCAAGACGAAACTATAAAAGACTAATGAATTGATACTCATTGCACCTACATAAATGTAATCAGAATCATCATAATTATCTTAGCTGGAATACTCCAGATTTCCTGACAATTCCTGTCTAATGTTGAGCACATTTCACTGTTTTGTGGAAAGTTAGCAGTATTTCGCCACCCTAACAGTCCCACGGTATGAAAGGTCAGCACCTCCTTCCTAAAGAGCTAAATATACATTTCCCCTTACCCGAAGGGGAGTTTGCTCGGAACGATCAATTCTTAGAGTCCTTCTCACCACCGTGGGGGCCTGAGAGAGTTTTCGGGAAAGGAGATAATTGTTGTCTTTCGTGGCGCTTTCAGCAGCTATAAGACCTTACCTGAAATACCAACACAATGCTCGGGTGAGAAAACAACATTCCTACACTCTAATTGGTCTCCGTGTAGGGAATCAGGAAATGGCTGAAACTCATACCTGGATTTGCTGCTGTAAGAATATGAATGTGACAACCGCTATAGTGGTTCTAAAAATAAAATGAATCGTGATTCACAATGCTTTTCTATTTTGATCTTTGCTTTCTGTTTTAGCACTGTCCAGATAACAGTGTCCTTTGGAAGATGGATGCGTGCTAATGCTTTACAGTGTAGTAGAGAATTGCATAATAACAGTTTACTCATAGATCATTAATCTATGAGTAAACTCTTATTATGCAATAATAAGAGATTACTCATAGATCATTAATCTGTAATGCAACATTAGCCAACCACCGTATATAATGTTGCCCTTTGGCAATACAAACATTTACATACAAGCATTTACATATGAGTCTTATCAGCATAAGATCTTATTCTGTGTGACTTACAGTATAAAATAGTTAATGTACTACAAAATATTTTTTGTTTGTCATGGTATTCAAACCCACAAAAAACTTTTTTGCAAGCACCATGTTCAATCAACTGTAGCCCATGGAAGCTCAAAATAAAACCCACTTTCCTCACTAGGTATCACAAAAATATCTACAGAATGAATGTTGCTTTTAGCTGGATGTTTCTTAACGCTATTCTCAAAAGCAGCATCGGGATTCCCCATAATCCATAACATATGACAACAGTTGTTATAACAAACCCAGACCAACTAGTTTCAAAATATTATTAATTAATTAGTAATTAATCCACATCATATTAAATATTGCCCAACACATTTATGTACTGTTTAAAAGCCCTCAAATACACTATGTTATTCTGTGTGTATATATATATATATATATATATATATATATATATATATATATATAATCATTGTGCTTGCCCATTATTCCTGCTTCTAACACATCAAATTTGAGGACAAAATGAAGAAGCAGAAAAAACGGGCAAGCGTAAAGATTTGAGCGATTTCGACAAGTGCCAGATTGTGATGGCTAGATAAAAGGTGTCAGAACACACAGTGTATCACAGTTGCGTATGGGGCTGCTGTTTTGGTGGCCAAAGGAGACCTACACAATATTAGGTCATAATGTTATGGCTGATGGGTGTGTATATACATATATATTATGTGATTTATATATTCTTTCACCAGGCAAGTTGACTAGGAACCAATTCTGATTGGATATAACAACCTGGAAGCAATCAGAGTTAACTGTCCTGCTTCATGGACAAAATGACAAAGCGTTCACCTTCGCGGTTGGGGGATTAAACCAGTAGCGTTATGGACACCAGTTTGATGCCACCTAGTCGCCCCTAGAATATTGGTTTGATCAATGAGCCTGTAACTGAAGAACTACAGGTTCAAATCAATGAGCTGTAAATGTGGAAAGCATGTGTGTGCCCTTGGGTAGGGAACATAACCCTAACTGCTGACGTACGCAGCTCTGGAGAGAGCTTCGGCTACATGACTGGCATAACAGCATGGGTTTCTCCAGTCGTATAGGAATCCTTGCACAACCGCGGGTGAAACGGAATTTCTGAATCCAGGTCACTGCCTGTTTCCCGGCATAAGTAACAATTACGTCAAACAATGTATGTATAGAAACACAACGTTTAAATGGATTACGTACACACCTCACATTTTTGTAAATATTTGATTATAACTTTTCATGTGACAACACTGAAGAAATGACACTTTTATAGAATGTAAAGTAGTGAGTGTAAAGCTTGTATAACAGTGTAAATTTGCTGTCCCCTCAAAATAACTCAACACACAGCCATTAAGGTCTAAACAGCTGTCAACAAAAATGAGTACACCCCTAAGTGAAAATGTCCAAATTGGGCCCAAAGTGTCAATATTTTGTGTAGCTACCATTATTTTCCAGCACTGCCTTAACCCTCTTGGGCATGGAGTTCACCAGAGCTTCACAGGATGCCACTGGAGTGCTCTTCCACTCCTCCATGACGACATCACAAAGCTGGTGGATGTTAGAGACCTAGCGCTCCTCCACCTTCCATTTGAGGATGCCTCACAGATGCTCAATAGGGTTTAGGTCTGGAGACATGCTTGGCCGGTCCATAACCTTTAACCTCAGCCTCTTTAGCCAGGCAGTGGTCGTCTTGGAGGTGTGTTTGGGGTCAATTTCATGTTGGAATACTGCCCTGCGGCCCAGTCTCCGAAGGGAGGGGATCATGCTCTGCTCCAGGATGTCACAGTACATGTTGGCATTCATGGTTCCCTCAATGAACTGTAGCTCCCCAGTGCCTGCAGCACTCGTGCAGGCCCAGACCATGACACTCCCACCACCATGTTCGACTGTAGGCAAGACACACTTGTCTTTGTAGAATTTGCTTTATGTTTTGGATCATTGTCTTGGAAGACAAATCTCCGTCCCAGTCTCAGGTCTTTTGCAGACTCCATCAGGTTTTCCTCGAGAATGGTCCTTTATTTGGCTCCATCCATCTTCCCATCAATTTTAGCCATCTTCCCTATCCCTGCTGAAGAAAAGCAGGCCCAAACCATGATGCTGCCCCCACCATATTGATATAGTTCACCATATAGTTCTTATAGTGATCATAACCAGGCTCTGTATCTACATGCTGTTCTTTTAGTGATCATAACCAGGCTTTGTATCTACATGATGTTCTTATAGTGGTCATAACCAGGCTTTGTATCTACATGATGTTCTTATAGTGATCATAACCAGGCTTTGTATCTACATGATGTTCTTATAGTGATCATAACCAGGTTTTGTATGTACATGATGTTATTATAGTGGTCATAACCAGGCTTTGTATCTACATAATGTTCTTATAGTGATCATAACCAGGCTTTGTAGCTACATAATCTTCTTATAGTGGTCATAACCAGGCTTTGTATCTACATGATGTTCTTATAGTGATTATAACCAGGCTTTCTATCTACATGATGTTCTTATAGTGATCATAACCAGGCTTTCTATCTACATGATGTTCTTATAGTGGTCATAACCAGGCTTTGTATCTACATGATGTTCTTATAGTGGTCATAACCA
>JACXGM010030664.1:0-13219 GCA_016801145.1 Umbra pygmaea
TAAATAGGCCCATTACACTACTGTAGGTAGGTTCATCACTGTACTGTAAATAGGCCCATTACACTACTGTAGGTAGGTCCATCTGTGTCTTTAGAAGCCAACGATAGTATGCATCTAAAAACCTTGGTCCGGTTTTCCAGAAAACTTCTCACAACAGAGGCTCAGTATATTGCTGGAGTTGGTGTAGTGGACTAAGCCCCGTCCCCTGGCGATGGGGGTCTGAGCCCCGGCTTGGCCGTCTGTCTGTGCCCTTCCTCTGTCTCCCCTTGCCTATCTACCTGGCTTCTGCTTCCACCCAGAAGCTTCCAAAAAACAACAGAGGCTCTGGATCAACTTGGGCAAGTTATTTTAGACTGTTTAACTGTCTTTGTGAGCTTCTTAAAATTAACGCATACATGGAAATCCATGTTTCGTATCCCCTAGCCTTAAAGCTATACATAACCTAATCCTAACCATAACCTAATCTTTATGCCTAACCATAATCAATGCATAATGGCTAAGCCTAGGCACATTCCTCCTGAAATGTACTTGAATTTGATAGACTGCCTGTTGCATCATGCTTATGTTTGAGATTACCGTAACAACAAATACAAGGTTTGTTCAAATGGTCGGTCTTTCAAAGTAATAGAGGGAGGTCTGGCACAGAATCAATGTTACTAAAGAAAAAGAAAGACAAGAAATCTAAATCCCAATTCATGATGTACATTTATTTACAACAATGTTGTGAAATATACAAAACCAATTAATGCAGAAAATATGTGCACATTTTGCAGCAACATACTGGACACTGCCATCCAGACATTGTATTTTCCAAGGACATAGCCAAACCACATTCTGCCTGAATCACATGTGCATGGATGCGTAAACAGAGAGTGCGGGTGCTAGTATGGCCTGCCTGCAGTCATGACCGGTCTCCAATTGAGAAAGTGTGGCGGGGTCCGCGTGGTGTAGCGGGCTTAGTCACTGCATTACAGGACATTCTACGTCACGAAGGTCATGTGTTTGAGCCTAACCATGGGGTCTCTGACTTTCCTCGGGCATCCTGTACGAGGCATGCGCATATTGGCATAGCGCTGACCGGGATTTGGTTTAGATAAGTCAGATTATCTATCCTGCCACATCAATATCCAGCGACTCCTTGTGTTCATTAAATTGTGGAAGTATAGTCGGTGAACATAATTATCCTGTGCATGATCCTAAGGCGTCCATGTTGGGTGAACAATGCGAAACAAATCGGCGGCTTTGAACCATGTGCGCGCCCCTCACCATCCCACAGATCTTTCCAAGGAGTTGTGGGCTGCGGACAAGGCAGGGAAGGAGGTAAATTGGGGGGGTAATAATAATAATAATAATAATAATGTGTGGCACATTATGAAGCACAAAATAAGGCAATAAAGGCCCCGTACAGTTGAGCAGCTAAGGAAATGCATAATGGATGAATGGGGGAAAATTCTGCCTGCTACACTTAACCAACAGTTGTCTTCAGTGCCCAAAACGCTTAATAACTGTGATTAAAAGAAAAGGTGATGTTTCACCGTGGTAACCAGTTGACTGTTCCAAATTTTGTAGTGTGTTGCAGTCATCAGATTTGAAATGAGTGTATATTTTAAAAAATAAATAAAATTAACAACTAAAACATCACATTATGTATTTATAATGTGTTTTCAATATAGTACAAGGGTGAAAATAATCTTTAAATGACCTTTGTCTAGTTTTTTTGCATATTCCATACCGTCCCAACTTTTTACAATTGGGGTTGTACAAATGTATGCATTTATTAAAATAGGCACAAAAAAAAACATTCTTAGTTTGACGGAGATCTTTGTTCGTCAGTTGATAAAGGGTCCCTCTCTTCAGTGTCCAGCTCTGGGTTTGGCTGAACCTCCAAACCAACGGTCTGCTTTGATAGCCTGTCAGCCAGTCGCTGGAGGACCAAGTCAGCAGTGCTGCTTAGACTGTGCTAAAGAAAGGATCAGAGGGAAACATGTCAGACTCCAAAAGATGACCTGGATATGACCTATGAACTACTTCCAACTTGTGGGACAGTATACTGTTGCCATGTGGCATTTTAGACTCACTGAAAAACACAACCAAACAAACGAGGAAGTCCAGATCAGAACCCTGACAAACTGAGTGGCCTGTCAAACACTGCAGATGCAACCATGAACAAAGAAGTAAAAGCTCCATCTGAAAAAGCACTCAGGTTGCACAGATTAAAGTCATTCTCATACCGACAGACATTTATAAGGTATCAGAGACCAGAGGTTACCACACTGAATGCTACATAAATTCAAGCACCATCAAGTTTATAAATAACCAGTAGATGGGGTTGTTGTTCACACAAATGTTTTTCCTGATGTTTCCATCACCTCTGGGCCACCTTGAACTGGAACATACGATTCAATCAGTAAAGGGCGTGATGTATTTGTTACATTAACAGTGCCTATAGAATATCATCATTAGGCACTTTTTCTGTTGTCTCAAAGCCTGAAATGAAAACCCATAAAAAATATATTTATGTTCCAGCTTTATTTACACATTCTGCTTTCTCTCAGTCATATTTTGTGGTGAGTGGTGATTGACTGCTGTCTTCAAGTACATCCACAGGTTTTCAATTAGATTTAGTTCAGACATTCACCTTCCTAACCTCCATTGATGTCCTTCTACCAGCAGGATATAATGCTGGCAGCACTAAGTCAGATTTTCTTTTTCAAAATAAAAAGCCACATGGAAATTTATCACATTGCAAGGCATTAAAACAACAGCCTTTATTTTGAAAACGAGTTCTGCCAGCATATTTTTTTGCTACAAGAACAGCAATGAAGGTTACGTTACCCATCACTAGCAACACGCCCACAACATAATGTTTCATATTACGTATGGTGTGTTTTGGGTGATGTGCTGTGTTTGGTTTTCACCAAACATAATGCTTGCATTTCAGTCCAAAAAGGTCAGTCTTGGTCTCATATGACCATAAAACCTTTTGCCACATGGCATTAGAATCTCCCAAGTGTTTTTTTGCAAAGCGCAAACGAGACACCATGTGGCCCTTTTTCAGAAGAGGCTTCTTTCTTGCCACACTGCCATAGAGGCCAGTTTTGTTTTTTATTTAACCTTTATTTAGCCAGGTGAAAAACTCATTGAGATCAAGAATATCTTTTTTAAGAGAATGTCCTGGCCAAGACAGGCAGGAGCAAGTCATCACAGACATGACAAAACAACATATATCTATTTTTACACCATACATGTAAAATAGATATAGGCAACATGTAGGTAGTGCCAAATGTTTTGCATTTCTTAATAATGCTCTGAACTGTACTTTATAGTTAAAGCCTTTGAAATCTATTTGTATCCTTCTCCTAACTACTAGTAATGTACTCATCATGGAGTAATCAAAGCCACTACAATTGATGTCAGGTGGGGGGGCAATTAACATGGTGTGTGATCTGGGAAGTGACTGGATGTACCTGGGTAAGTTTATAATGGTTACTTTAAGGGGCTGGTCACATCTAAACGAGGTATTTCACTAATTACATTTTAATAATTGTTCTGAATTTTTGTAAATGTTATTTTCACTTTGATGTTGAGGGTTCAATGTGAAAATACAGCTGGCAAATGTTTGATTGAATGTATTTTAATTACCTGGGTGTAATGTGACAAAAAGTAAGGATTTTGACAGAGTATGATGATTTTTTGTATAATTGAATCAGGAGGGCCAATTAAGGGCTACAAAAAAAAGTTAATCATCTGGTCATCCCAGAGTAGAAGTGCAAAATGAACTGATCCATAATGTGTTTGAATCCAACTCACTCTTCCCACACTGGCTCAACCAAATAAACCTTAAAAATGCTGAAAAATTATCTACTACCACTCACCCTAACCTTAAACATACTGAACCTAACCATAACCATTCACCTAACCCTATTTCAAATCCTCACCCTAACCTTAACCTCAACAGTCATTCAATTGTTTGTTTTGATAGTTTGTTATAGTAAACCAGCCGCGGCCTGTGGATCTTAATTTGGGGACGCAGGCTCATATTACTGTCCGGACTCGGGTAAACGGAACGGTATTGCATACTGGGTTTGGTGCTTTGCGCACCAGTTCATTAGCTGCGGTCCTGAGCATAACATGAGCCTGCACTCCCCAATTAAGATCCACTGACCGCGGCTGTAGTAAACATACCTGTAGAGCATCTACAGGTAGTAATCTTGACTATCCAAATAAAGTGAAATTAGAAAAACTCAAGGATCAGAAGCATTGTGAAGCTGAAGCTAAAACTCCACCACCATGTGGCACAATTTGGCATAGCGGTTTAAGCTCCCAAATCTGGACAACACATTTCCCACAATGAAGGGAGTTTCAAACCCCTGCTTGGCTTTGTTCTGTCAATAAAAATATAAAAAATGACCCTGAATTAAATCTTTAAAACAAAAGAATAACTCAATCACCTTTGGTGGCAGCAAGCACTTTGTTTGCAGGCAGTCATTAAACCATAGAATAAATTTTAGAACACCGACTCAGCCCTATCTGCCAGACACTGGTTTCCTGCATTTCTTTAACTTGGGTGGCCCACATTGCAGCACATTGAAAATTGTTTACAGAGAATTTAAGAAAAACACATATTCTTGAACTAAATTAAAATGTTCAGTCTTGAATAATTGCACTATACAATATTATGTTTAGCCACAGAATATCTTTTCAGAGAAAAAGTTGGCTTTAATCCTGTTCTTTATTTATAAGTAAGCTGCACAGTAAATATATTTTCTTTATTGTAAACAACAGTACTGCACATGAATTTGAATAAAAGCTATCGATAGGGTAAGGAAACACAGAGGAAGGCAAAATAATTTTACATATATTTCTTTAATAACATTTGTGTATTCTCTTCTAAACTGTCTGACTGTATTAAAGAGCCAACACTGTGTCCTGGCTCTCTATTATGATCTACTGTACCTGTAGAATGTGCAGTCCCTTGAGAGTTAGAACTGCAAGTTCTCTCAGACCGTCTCCAGTTAAATCCAAATAGATGATGGACAGCAAGGGGCTCTTGAAGCTCCGCCTCCAGAGCAGCTGGAATTGTCCAGCTTCTTCTCCCACTGAAGTCTTCACCTTGTAGCAAAGCAACTCCTGAGGTGCAGATGATCACGTTAGTGTGGTACGAAGGTCTTCAACGGGTATGTAACTGTACCTCACTAGTTTAAATAACGTTGTGTTCTTTATGAGAGGTCCCGGGAACTCACCTGTCCATAGGTTCCCAGTAACAGCTCTTTCTGTCCGTCAAAGTCCAGGTCTGTAACCAGAGCACAGAGCACCGCATCACACTTGTCGCTCTCTGAGAGGCACACAGGACTGCTCACACCATACTCCTGGACATCCCTGAGTACACAATGACCAATATAAAAACAATGACAATACGTAAAACATTATTGAAAAAGATTGAAATGCTGACCTTTCTGACATGAAAATATTAAAAAAATATATTCAATATTTTAGTGGTAGTCAACAATAAGCCATGAGAGAGAAACTATTGATGAATTACATTTTAGAATGTTTCATTAGTTAACATCACCTGCAAATGGTTTACCTTCTTTATTAATTTTTTCAGTAATTATATATTTTGACAACAGTACAGGGCAAAAGTCTTAGGCAGACTAAGTCCATCACCCAATACCATCAGCGCTGAATTGTTTGTGATTCCTTAAGCTGTGGAGCTGGCCGTGATGCTGAATCCACCTGTTGTGGCTTTAAAATTGCCTTGTGGGAGTTGTCAGTTTCGCTCCCTCAAAACTTATGTCATAGTGCTGTTTGATGAAAATGCACATTTTAGAGTGGCCTTTTATTGTGGCCAGCCTAAGGCACATCTGTGCAATAATCATGCTGTCTAATCAGCATCTTGATATACCACACCTGTGAGGTGGATGGATTATCTCAGCAAAGTGCTCACTAACACAGATTCAGACAGATTTGTGAACAACAATTGGGAGAAATAGGCCTTTTGTGTACATAGAACGTCTTAGATCTTTGAGTCCAGCTCAGGATTAAGGGGGCAAAAAAAAAAGTGTTGCGTTTATATCTTTGTTCAGTGTAGAAGTATACCTAAGAGAGCGGATGCGGTTTCAATGGCCTGTCTCACCAAAAATGTATTTGTTTTATTTTTTGTTTTCACTCTTTGCCACTCTTTATTGTATTTGATAAACTTACAGTGCATGCACTTCACTTTGTACATTTATAAGAATTCACAACCTCTCAATACTTTGTTAAAGCAACTTTGTAACTTTGGCAGCAATTACAGTCTCAAGTATTTTTGAGTATGTTGCTACAAGCTTGGAACACCTATTTTTGGGCAGTTTCTCCCATTCTTCTTTGCAGGACCTCTCAAGCTTCATCCGGTTGGATGGGGAGCATCGGTGCACAGCCATTTTCAGATCTCTCCAGAGATGTTCAATTGGGTTCAAGTCTGGTCTCTGGCTGGGCCACTCAAGGACATTCACAGAGTTGTCCTGTAGCCACTCCTTTGTTATCTTGGCTGTATGCTTGTCCTGTTGGAAAATGAATATTCACCCCAGTCTAAGGTCCAGAGAGCTCTGGAGCAGGTTTTCAGCAAGGATGTCTCTGTACACACAGTTCCTGCCGCTGAAAAACATGCCCACAGCATGATGCTGCCACCACCATATGTCACTTTAAGGATGGTATTGGCCAAGTGATGAGCAGTGCCTGGTTTATTCCAGACATGACGCTTGCCATTCAGACAATAGATTTCAGTCTTAGTTTTCAGAGAATGTTTTGTCATGGTCTGAGTGTCCTTCAGGTGCCTTTTGGAAAACTCCAGATGGGCTCTCTTTTACTAAGGAGTGCCTTCCGTCTGGCCACTCTACCATACAGGCCGGATTGGTGGAGTGCTGCAGAGATGGTTGTTCTTCTGGAAGTTTCTCCTCTCTCCATAGAGAAATGCTGGAGCTCTGTCAGAGTGACCATGAGGTTCTTGGTCACCTCACTGACTAAGGCTCTTCTCCCCCGATCGCTCAGTTGGTCCAGGCGGCCAGCTCTAGGAAGAGTCTTGGTAGTTCCAAACTTCTTCCATCTACGGATGATGGAGGCTAATGTACTCATTGGGACCTTCAATGCTGCAGATATTTTTCTGTATCCTTCTCCTGATCTGTGCCTTCATAGAATCTTGTCTTGGTCTACAGACAATTCCTTGGATTTCATGGTTTGGTTTGGGCTCTGACATGCACTGTTAACTGTGGGACCTTATACAGACAGGTGTGTGATTTTCCAAATCATGTCCAATCACCTGAATTTGCCACAGGTGGACTCCAATCAGGTTGTGGAAACATCAAGGATGATCAGTGGAAACAGGATGCACCTGAGCAAAATTTTGAGTGTCACGGCGGTGAATACTTATGTACATGTGCTTTTTTCGCTGTTTATTTTTAATGTATTTGCTAAGATTTCAAACAGACTTCTTTCACATTGTTATTATGGGGTAATGTTTGTAGAATTTTGAGGGAAATAATGAATTTAATCCATTTCAGAATAAGTCTGTAACATAACAAAATGTGGAAAAAGTGAAGCGTGTGTGAATACTTTCAGGATGCACTGTGAAATAGCCTCTATTTTTTTTAACATGCCAAAGACCTTTGTACAGTACGGCACATCTCCATTACACTTATTCAACATCTTAAGCACATGGTTCTGTGTGGCATAATGGGCTAAGTCCCTGCCTTGCAGGACAAGCTACATCATGATTGTTAGTGGTTTGAGCCTAACTATGGGTTCTCCGACTTTGCCTGGAACGTACAGTACGAGGCAGAGCAAATTGGTATAATGCTGCCTGGGATTTCGGATAGATAAGTAGAATTATCTACCTTGACACAAAGCTCTCCAGCAACTGGTGTGCAGATCAGGCGCCTGTGAGTTCAATCGCGGAAGTATGGTCGTGAGTGTATTATCTCACACATGATCTGACTAAAGGCTTACGTGATGGATGAGCAGTGCAAAAAAAAAGGCTGGCCCGGTGACACGTGGTTAGTTGAACCGTGTGAGAGCCCTTCACCATCCTGCATCTGTCCAGGGAGTTGCGGAGCTGCCGACAAGGCAGGGTTAGAGGGAATTGGACAATTGTTCTTATTTTTCCTTTCAGTTGGTTGCCAGTTAATACATGCATAACCAGGTGAGGTGAGATCTTAATCAATTATTGAACTATTTAATCAATCAATCAGGTATAAGTTAAGAACCCTCTATATAAACAGTTTGACTGTGATACTCCTGTGATATGAAAAAAAGTCTTGAATGTTTTATAACAGTTCCAACTCTTACTAAAGAAACCATTTCTATGATTTTGATTGTACTTGCTTGGCTAAAATAGGGGAATAAATGTGCAGGTTTCAGTTAAAGGATCCCTCCACACACCTAAACACCCCCGGATTGTTGTGCTGGTAATTTTCTAACCTGTCAGACTGAAAACAACTTCTCAAAGCATGTTGTATCAATCAAATGTACTTTATACAGCCCTTTTTACATCAGTCAAAGTGCTTTTACAGATACCCAGCCTAGAATTACAAAGAGCAAGCAACAATGAGAAGCACAATGACTAGGAAAAACTCCCCAGTTATTTGATTCCCAGGAAGAAACCTAGAGAGAATCTACACTCAGTGGGGTGGCCATTGTACTTCCACAGTGGGCCACCGCAAGTGTCCAGACTTTTTAAAACTACAGCTAGTTTCAGTGGAGATATTTGGTTTTATCTTCCTGATCTTAATTTGTCCCGCCACTGAATGGATTTGATTTGAGAATGGATTTTGTTGTCTATAATGGCTAGTGCAAGTTACGGAATACCAAAAAGTGCTGGAAGATTTCAAATTTGATCAATTGTAATTGAATGGTTATATACAACAGTTTGTGGAAACTGCCAAGCAATGGCAACAGAGACAGAAAGTCTTGTTTTATTCCCACTTGTTCTTGTCCAATTTTTTCCCCACTAATCCTGCCGTCACCAGCTCCGCAAACCCCCCCGACAGATGTGGGATGGTGGAGGGCACGCACATGGTTCATCCAATCACGTCACTGAGCCGGCTGCTTTTCGCAGTGCTCATCCAACACGGAAACCTTTAGTCAGTTCACGTCAGGATTTCCATTACAGGCTCATGACGGTTTTTAACACAGTGACGTCTGAGGGATCGGAGATCACACACATTCAGAAGTGGTTTTCGGCCTTCCCTTTACACAACAAGATTTGACTAGATTCTTTGACTCTTAATTATACTGTGCACTGTAGAAAGTGAAATCCCCAGAATTCTACTTATTTGTCTTTGGGGAATTTTGTTCTAAAAGTGTTGGATTATTCACTTACGCATCTGTTGGCAGATTGGTGAACCTTGACCAATCCTTGATGTTGAAGTACTAGGGCTTTTTTCTGAGGCTCTTTATATACTATGATTACACAATTGCCTCACCTTTTTCACATCACCTTATTTCAAAATTATCACATCGCTATTCGTCTTTGGAACGTGTTGCATGCATCAATTTTTAAATAGGATTTAACCTTAATAAACTATGCAGTTGATTTGGTTAAACATCAAATACCTTGTTTTGATATGCTTTTTATAAATACAAGTCAATGTACATTTACAAATCAGTCCTCTTTGTTTTCATTAGCATTTTCCATACTGTCCCAAATTTTCCAGAATTGGAGTTGTATTTAAACTTCAACAATGTCATTAAATCTGTCATAATGCATTCATTAAATCCTTACAAATGTGAATGGACTGGTTATGGAGACATAGTCAAAGTAAATCAATACAACATATTCTTTATTAATATCTAACATGCCTGTCATACTGACCTGTACACAACAGCCATTTCTATCGTGCTGGTAACCAGGAGATTGTAACCGATATCTGAGGATAATGGGGAAACAAAATTTAAATATAAATGTATGTTGCTATTCTCAGTCGCTGAATAATAACTTTTATTTGATGCAATTGTGTTTTTTCAGTTTCAGTAAATGTAACCTAAAACTTCCCTAAGCCCATCGGCAATGTTTTAATAGACTTTACAGTATGGGGCGTTAAAGAGGTTCTGACCAAACACAGTGCCTATAGAAGACTCTACAATTCAATTTTTTTATAAAAGTGTGAAGGATTTTGTATAGTGTAGTCTTTATTGATTTTTTTTATTATATTCTTTCTGCATTCCTATGCCTTTATTTACCCATTACTTTATTTCTCCCCTTGCAATCTTGTCCAATTCCCCCTAACCCTGCCTTGTCAGCACCTCTGCAACTCCTTTGACAGTTTTGGGATTGTGAAGGGTGCCCACATGGTTCATTCAACCACATGTCGCCAAGCCATCCAATTTCCATCACGCTGTTCATCCAACACTGAAGCCTTTAGTTAGCACATGCACAGCAGCATTTCACATCCACTAATTCTAACTCTATGATGAAACTCACAGGTGGCCGATCTACACAAAATAATTCACTGGATAGTAGGGGTGGAACGGTACACAGAAGTCACGTTTCGGTTCATACCTCGGTTCAAACATCACGGTTCGGTACGAGTTCGGTACAATGGAGGTAAAAGCTAAACAAAAATGCACAACACATTTTTTTTATTGTGCATGTCTCAAGCTGTACCATCTAGTGTCATACACTCTCTCCCCTGAGCTAGCACATCTGGGTGATTGCGTCAAATATCTGTTAGCATGTTAGATGTATTTCCACTCACATACCCAACAACTGGTAAACAACACTGACACACAGTAAACATATCCACCACTCTATCGCCTGTACTACTGTAACCGATATATACAATCCAAACTTGCAATCTTAGAGGTTGGCGGGTCCTCTAACTCTTGTGGGTCACTACCACTCGCCATACTCGTCCTTAGCGCTGCTCTCTCTGACTCACTCACCGGACCATCGACCTGACAAAAAACTGCATACATAGGTGGAGTTCGGCTACTTGGCTTCAGAGGTAAGGACTACAGACTAGCCAAAGTGTCCATAAACAACCCGCATATCTCACAGTAGTTCCGCATTACATGAATTAATTTGCACGCGAGTTTAATTTATTTTTATACCGTGTATTCTCTGTGTAAATTCATGCACCGAACTGTGACATCCATACCGATTCGGTTCAATACGAATTAGGGATGCTCATATTGACAGTTTAACCGTTAACCGAAAGTAAAACATTTGACTGATTAATACTATCAGTTAAATGGTTAAGAAGTTTTTTTTATTTTTTACGTATATATAGCCTATATTAGTTAAATCACGTGGCGCGTTGACACGCGCAACCAGAGCCTGGCGCTTCGTTTTAAAAGGTGGGGAGATATAGGTAATGAGGAGCGAAATATACTGGCTGTCTGTTTTGCATCTGCAACGCGTTTTTCATTTAAAATGACCCTTGGACATTTATGGTGACTGTGATATTAACTTGCGCTTTCATTTTTTCATGTACAGAAACGTATAATGCTATCGTATTGGGATGCATATTATTTTATCGGCTATAATTCATCAATGCTCCTGATGCATTATAGCCGACAAAATAATGTTACCTTAAAAACAACACACACAGTGATTGACAACACGCACTTTATTTTCGGAGAGGACCGCAATGGTCATTTCAATGAAATGGGTGCACTCGGCAGATATTGTATAGTTAGTAACATAACGCATAGCAAGCGTTATCAACATTTTGTTTTGTGTTAATGAAATATAGCCCTTATTTGCAGTAGGCCTCCTGTAAGCAACAACCTTGTTCCAGATTGTCACCGACAGTTTTCATTCTATAATTTGACAACTCTGTAAACACTGCATCAAGGCTACTTTCCTTTGATTGAAAACAGAAAGTGAAAACGTCTACGACAAATCTTCTGCAACAATATTTTGGTTGGTGTGGACTGTACGCCAGTGTAGTTTGGTGAAACCAAACATCGACACAGCTTTAGTATGAAACTAACTAGTTTCATCGTATCGTTTAGTGTGGACTTTGCACCAGAGTGAACTTATACGCAAAGCTGGTGCACCCGGCAGCTGTTGTTGATCTGTTCTGTATGCTGTTTAGACATTAAAACAAATACGTGAAAAAAAATGTTTGTATATTTAACGGGTTACAGACACTCGTCAATTTAATTTGTTATTTAAAGCCAATTGAATCTTACAATCGTATCAGTTAACGGTTAATAATCGGTTAACGAGTTCTGGTTGTCGGTCAGGAAAATTACCCGAAATGAGTATCCCTAATTCGAAAACATGTACCGTTCCACCCCTACTGGATAGTGACGTGGCAAGGTAGGTAAAACTGACTTATCTACCCCTTATCCTAGGCAGCACTGCGCCAATGTGCGCTGCCTCATGCTTGGGCTCCGGGAAGTCAGAAAAGCCCTTATCAGGATTGAACTGGGACCACGGTCATTTAACTTGCAGTGCCATGAATTTTGTTGCCATAAACCATGTGTATCCTGTTCGTAATGACACATAAATCATAACCCCGAGAATGTGCTGCTCTTATGAGCACAAGCACATCCTGAGATCAAAGGTAACCTCAGCGCTGCTCATACGTACCATCTGCTCTCTGGTGAGGATCCCCAGGCCCCGTCCGTGTCAGGGGGAAGAGCAGCACTGTGGAGATGGGACTGTCTTGCTGCACCCGCCAGCTCTGCACCACCTCTAACGCACAGAAAGGGAAAACACTGTGACAAAAGCATTGGTATCTGATGCACTACAAAGTGAGGCCGCTAAACATCTTAACTTTCAGCTGAAGTTGCTTGTGGGATTTTTTTTTGCATCCCGAACAATTTCCCTGGCAGTTGTGACTGAAATCTTCATTGGCCTACCTGACCGTAAGTTGGTATCAACAGAGTTTGAACTGAATTTTAAAGGTGCTATATGTAAAACGGACAGCCAGCGTTAAAAAATGGGTACTACAGTTCAAATTCAAAATACCTGAGTTGTATCCCTCCGCCGCCTCCTCCCCAGAATCGAAACTAACGTGACGAACAAGATCAGCCCAATCATGACAAGCAAACCGTGTTTTACTACGTCTATGGTCATGGAACCGTTTAGAAACATGCAGAGTTTTTTTAGGTTGTGTAGAATCTCTATGATCTCGTTCGTTTGCTGCTTCCATGGCTGTAGCGCGCTGGGTTTGCGTTTTTTACAGGTATGTTTGGCAATCCGTTCGTGCTGTCAAAATGGGCAGTTGATAAC
>JACXGM010030665.1:0-13218 GCA_016801145.1 Umbra pygmaea
GATTCAGGTCTGGACTTTGACTTGGCCATTCTAACACCTGGATATGTTTATTTGTGAACCATTCCATTGTAGATTTTGCTTTATGTTTTGGATCATTGTCTTGTTGGAAGACAAATCTCCGTCCCAGTCTCAGGTCTTTTGCAGACTCCATCAGGTTTTCTTCCAGAATGGTCCTGTATTTGGCTCCATCCATCTTCCCCTCAGTTTTAGCCATCTTCCCTGTCCCTGCTGAAGAAAAGCAGGCCCAAACCATGATGCTGCCTCCGCCATGTTTGACAGTGGGGATGGTGTGTTCAGGGTGATGAGCAGTGTTGCTTTTATGCCAAACATAACGTTTTGCATTGTTGCCAAAAAGTTAAATTTTTGTTTCATCTGATCAGAGCACCCTCTTCCACATGTTTGGTGTGTCTAACACTTTTTATGGATATCTTTCAGAAATGGCTTTCTTCTTGCCACTCTTCCATAAAGGCCAGATTTGTGCAGTATACGACTGATTGTTGTCCTATGGACAGACTCGCCCACCTCAGCTGTAGATCTCTGAAGTTCATCCAGAGTGGTCATGGGCCTCTCGGCTGCATCTCTGATCAGTCTTCTCCTTGTATGAGCTGAAAATTTAGAGGGAAGGCCGGGTCTTGGTAGATTTGCAGTGGTCTGATACTCCTTCCATTTCAATATAATCACTTGCACAGTGCTCCTTGGAATGTTTAAAGCTTGGGAAATCTTTCTGTATCCAAATCCGGCATTAAACATCTCCACAACAGTATCTCGGACCTGCCTGGTGTGTTCCTTGTTCTTCCTGATGCTCTCTTCGCTTTCAACAGACCTCTGAGACTATCACAGAGCAGGTGTATTTATACAGAGACTTGACTACACACAGGTGGATTCTATTTATCATCATTAGTCATTTAGGTCAACATTGGATCATTCAGAGATCCTCACTGAACTTCTGGAGAGTAATAAAAGAAAAAATATATTTGTTAAAAAAGTTTGAAATATCCAATAAATTTTGTTCCACTTCATAATTGTGTCCCACTTGTTGTTGCTTCTTCACAAAAAATTACAGTTTTATATCTTTATGTTTGAAGCCTGAAATGTGGCAAAAGGTTGAAATGTTCAAGGGGGCTGAGTACTTTCGCAAGGCACTGTAAAGGTACTTGCAAACACATTCACAGTGCATCTGAGATAAACATCAAAACATGACACATTTCAATATGAACATTTTCAAAGGGTTGAGGTCTTATGTAGTATTGGTGATGAGTAGTGATTAACATGCACAGAGAGGTAGGGGGTGTTGGATTGTGTGGCCCCGGGTTGCAATTCCTAGTAGTTGTATTTCATTTTCTGTTGCTGTAAATCTTAAAAAAAAAATGATATACACAAGAGTGCATGGGGTTTAAACGATAGCTTGGAATTAAAATATAGTTCTGTATCCAATACAGGTTTACTATGGAAAACAGGTAATTTATCTATTGCCGCACAGCTAATAATTTGGGTGATCAAATTATGTTTTTGTGCCAATGACAAAAAAAACATTAGTAGCACAAGTACCACCAGTTGAATAGGTTAGTGTAGAGCGTTGACTACCTATTTTCACGTCTCAGGTATCAAATGGAATATTATTGGACTACATTCTAGTATTGACATTTGACAATTAAAACACATTTTTTTTGTAATTTTTTGCAGGTGCTGTTATCCAGAGCGACATCAAATGTTTTGAGAATGTCACAAGTATTCTCCTTTACAAAGTTGGCAGCTTCAGTGTTCATACATATTTTTTCAGTAGTTACTATGGTACACTGAACTACTGTATAATAACAAGCATTCCAAAAGTGGCAAGGGCTTTTATTGATAATTACATTAGGTTTTGACCCTTCTTTTTCAAGACCTCTGGAATCTATCCTGGCATGCTGTCAATTAACTTCTGGGCCACATCCTGAACTGATGGCAGCCCATTCATGCATGCTCAATGCTTGGAGTTTGTCAGAATTTGTGGGTTTTTGTTTGTCCACCTGCCTCTTGAGGACTGACCACAAGTTCTCAATGGGATTAATTCTGGGGAGTTTCCAAAATATCAATGTTTTGTTTCCTGAGACACTTCCATCATGCTGGATAAAGGCATTGGTTGTCACCAAACTGTTTTTGGATGGTTGGGAGAAGTTTCTCTCGGAGGATGTGTTACCATTCTTTATTCATGGATGTGTTTTGGCTGAGAAGCAACCCCATACATGGTCTCAGAATGCTTTACTGTTGGCATGACACAAGACTGATTGTGGCGCTCACCTTTTGTATCGCCTTTCCGATTGTTTGGGTATTTTCCGGATAGCCCAAACAATCAGAAAGGGGATTCATCAGAGAAAATGACTTTCCTCAGCAGTCCAATCCCTGTACCTTTTGCAGAATATCAGTCTGTCCTTGATGTGTTTCCCAGAGAAAAGTGGCTTCTTTGCTGCCCTTCTTGACATCAAGCCTTCCTACAAAAGTCTTTGCCTCACTGTGTGTGCAGATCAGGGGTGATTTTAGAAATGGACAGTTAGGGGGGCTCAGCCCCAATAACAGAATGTCCAAAGTGCATGTAATTCAAACAAAACTGACTATTTAACTGCTATTAAAAAGGGGTCTAAATGGGTTTTAAATGTGTCTATGAAGGTGACAACTAAAGATTGTGAAACAAACTATGCTTTCATAAAAGGCAGATGTCACATCCAGCCCAGGGAGGGCTGGGATGGACACATGAACTGAGAAATGGACTCTTTATATTTGTGTTTTTGTATTCTGTATTTCTGTGGGGATTTATGATATTTGTTGTATATGGGTTTTCTATGGGGATTTGTTAAGTGTGCGCCACTCCCTGTTTTACTGATTGCCTATCCGGGTTGATTGAGAGACCGGTTGGGTCTATTTAGTAATCACTTCCAGCCGGTCTCCTATCTTCCCTATTTAATGTTCAGTAGAACAGAGAGTGGCGCGACTCATTATTATATTGTCACTGGTGTAATATTGTTACGTTGTTTAGAGAAGGGTGTCCGGGAGCTGCTATATGAAAGTTGAGAAAAGTGAGTCGCTAAAGTTTGGAAGTGTGTACGCTTTGTAATTGTTTGTTAGCTGTCAGTGTTCGTTTCACTGTGAGAGAGCGTTAAGCTATACAAGTATATCCGTTGTGCCACTTGCTTCGGTGGTACCTTGTAACTGAAAATATATGCATGTTCTCCGGACCTGTGTTCATTAAACAATCACCATTACAAGTGGAAAGTACAGCTGCTGTTTGTGAAACACCTAGACTACTTGTCTTGACTACCCGCTGACTCTCTCACCTGGTGCTTGCTCTCTCCATCCATGGCTTCTCAATGCTCTCTAAGTTGACCAGTGGTTACTTCCTCCCTCAGGTTGCACTAACAATCACAAGCAAACCAATCATTTTACATCACTAGAAAAAAAAGTATGTAAAAAGGAATCATGACTGGGATTGATCACAACTGAAATAAATATCCCTAAACAATGATTAATATTTTTAAAGAGTTTACTATGTGGAAAAATATATGCATCCACCATACGCATCTTTGGTTGTAGAGACAGCATTCCTATAATAAATGTACAATTGTCTCATGGCTGGGATGAAACAAACGTTTTTCAACATCCCTAAATAATTATATTTATATTATATAAATGCTAGATTCTTCTGGTTTTGCATTCTACTACCTTATCAATAGTTGCACCCACTTGGTGTACCAGGTCTAAATAAGTCCCAGATTAGAGGGTCGCAATGTACAAATGGAGTGTAATAGCTTTGAGAGCCAGAGTTTAGTGGGGCTGGCCTACGAGGTGGGTGGCAGCAATGTAAGAACGAGGGAAAACATTTTAAGGTGCACTACACAGTTTTAGAAACTAATCCATTAACTAATTTCAAGCTTCCTCTTGGCTTTGTATTTTTTTGTCTTTATTATATGTTCACTCTCTCACCTGGTTCCTGTTCTTCCTCCCTCACTCCTAGGCCTCTTCATCCTGTTCACCCTCCTCTTCTCTCTCTCTTTGTCCTGACAAACAAACATACAAACAATCGTACATAACTAGTTTAATAACTCTACAAGTCAATGCATTTAGGCATGTAGAATTGATCAAGACAATCTGCTGAAGTTCAAACTAAGCATCAGAATGGGGAAGAAAGGTGATTGAAGTGACTTTGAACATGGAATGTTTGTTTGTGCCAGACGGTCTCGTTTGAGTATTTCAGAAAGTGCTGATCTACTGGGACTGCACAACCATCTCTACGGTTTACAGAAAATGGTACGAAAAATAGAAAATATCCAGTGAGTTCTCTGGGTGAAAATGCCTTGTTGATGTCAGAGAACAGATGAGAATGGCCAGATTGGTTTGAGCTCATAGATAGGCAACAGTAACTGAAATAACCACTTGTTACAACCAAGGTATGCAGAAGAGCATCTCTGAACACACAACACATTGAACCTCCAAGCAGATAACGCGCCATGTCAAAAAGCTTGCATCTCAAACTGGTTTCTTGAACATGACAATGAGTTCACTGTACTCAAATGGCCCCCACAATCACCAGATATCAATCCAAGCAAGCACTTTTTTTGATGTGTTGGAACAGGAGACACGCATCATGGATTTGTAGCCAGCAAATCTGCAGGGACTACCAAAGGTAGTGGCCAGTGACTGATATATATATATATATATATATATATATATATACACTCACCTAAAGGATTATTAGGAACACCATACTACACTGTAAACCCCAATCTGCCCATGACACAAAATGTTATTGTTAAGTCCACACAAATGTTCATTAAGGTCAAAACAACAAAAAAACTTTATGTTCACTTAACACAAACATTCACCCCTTGTGAGGTTGACATAATTATTTTGCGTTAAGTCAACAATTTTTGAGTTTTGAGTTTATTCTACTAAAATATATAGAGTAAACATTGCTTAATTAGTTCAAGGCCAATGAACAACACATGTACTGTGCACTTAGCATATATTTTGATAGTTAATTAAACTTAGTAACTGGTAGATAAAATGTATACTCAATGTTTTTATGTTCATTTGACAAGCAGTCATAATTTTCATGTGATATTTCCCAGCATGCTCTGCTGTATGTTGAAATCCTGGAATTGTTTAATTATTTTAGTGTTTTGTATGGATATTGACTAATTAACTATTTAATTAAAAATGTTTTTGCACCCGCAACTGTAATGACTGTTCAGATTAAATAAGGAATAACCTCTTGCTGGCCTAACTGAAACTGGATTCCAAAAGGGAATTCCCATTACCTTTACAGGAAAGGTGCTTTGCCTGTAGGGTTAAACCATTATGGGTTGAACCATTTGGTTTGAACCAGAGATAACACAAGGCAACGTATATGGGAAATTTTACTGGAGGTGTGGCTTAATATTGTACTCAATAATTTTATGTTACTACAACGTAGTCTTGACTAAATTAATTCAAGTTCATATAACAAGATTACAACAAATCATTTCAAACTAATTAGATTTTGTTGAAACAATGTAAGTTTTTTAGTGTATATGACATACAATTGAATGCTTAGAAAACATAAATCAGTTATGTTGTATGATTGAAAAAGTAAAGTTTATCAGACATAAATTCACAGTCAAAAAAGGGTCATGTGACACATTTATTTTGTGTCTAGTGTACTCAATATTTTCATGTTACCATAGTTTACTAAACTAAAAGTTTTGAGTGCAAGCCGTTTCCAAATTTTTTTTAGGTTGACTGAGCGAATTCGGATTTACAGTGTAATTCTGTGTTTGACCCCCTTTCGCCTTCAGAACTGCCTTAATTCTACATGGCATTGATTCAACAAGGTGCTGAAAGCATTCTTTAGAAATGTTGGCCCATATTGATAGGATAGCATCTTGCAGTTGATGGAGATTTATGGAATGCACATCCAGGGCACGAAGCTCCCGTTCCACCACATCCCAAAGATACTCTATTGGGTTGAGATCTGGTGACTGTGGGGGCCATTTTAGTACAGTGAACTCATTGTGATGTTCAAGAAACCAATTTGAAATGATTTAAGCTTTGTGACATGGTGCATTATCCTGCTGGAAGTAGCCATCAGGATGGGAACATGGTGGCCATAAAGGGATGGACATGGTCAGAAACAATGCTCAGGTAGGCCGTGGCATTTAAACAATGCCCAATTGGCACTAAGGGGCCTAACGTGTGCCAAGAAAACATCCCCCAAACCATTACACCACCACCACCAGCCTGCACAGTGGTAACAAGGCATGATGGATCCATGTTCTCATTCTGTTTACGCCAAATTCTGACTACAATTGAGAAATTGAGACTCATCAGACCAGGCAACATTTTTCCATTCTTCAACTGTCCAATTTGATGTGCTCTTGCAAATTGTAGCCTCTTTTTCCTATTTGTAGTGGAGATGAGTGGTACCCGGTGGGGTCTTCTGTTGTTGTAGCCCATCCGCCTCAAGGTTGTGCGTGTTGTGGCTTCACAAATGCTTTGCTGCATACCTTGGTTGTAACGAGTGGTTATTTCAGTCAAAGTTGCCCTTCTATCAGCTTGAAGCAGTCGGCACATTCTCCTCTGACCTCTAGCATCAACAACGCATTTTCGCCCACAGGACTGCCGCATACTTGATGTTTTTCCCTTTTCACACCATTCTTTGTAAACCCTAGAAATGGTTGTGCGTGAACATCCCAGTAACTGAGCAGATTGTGAAATACTCAGACCGGCCCGTATGGCACCAACAACCATGCCACGCTCAAAAATGCTTAAATCACCTTTCTTTCCAATTCTGACATTCAGTTTGGAGTTCATGAGATCGTCTTGGCCAGGACCACACCCCTAAATGCATTGAAGCAACTGCCATGTGATTTGGTTGAGTAGATAATTCCATTAAGGAGAAATTGAATGGGTGTTCCTAATAATCCTTTAGGTGAGTGTAATAAATATATATATATATATATATACACACACACTGGTTAAACATTTTAAAACACATTTACATGTTATTTTGTTTTGATAGAAATTAATACCTTCATTCACTAAAGTGGCGTTAAATTGTTTAGATATTATTGTTAAAACATTGAATTATTTAAGTGTTAAAAGTTTTCATAATCAGGACACTGAATTAATGGCCGCTGCAAATTTGTCTTTGCCATTATTTGTGAATAATTAATTATAAATTAGTCATTCCCAACAGTGATAGACATTTGCAACATTGGTAATGCCTTGAATATACATATATTTTTTTCCTCAAACTGTTGACCAGTAGTGTATATACAGTAGAGTACATGAGAGGAAGCAATTTGAAAAAAGCTAAGAAATCTACATCCTTTACTAAATAATAGATCTAATATCAAATTTGGTACTGGTAGTTGAGGGATGGGGAAATCAGTCAGTAATATGTGACCATTGTATCAGTCAGTCACTTAAGACTATTTAGTGTACCACACTCTCACCTGGCTTCTGCTCTTACGTTTGCCCACGTCTGAAAAAAAACTTTTGTATGTTCATCTGTGGAGAAACAAACATTTATTTAGGCTACGTTTTCAAACGTTTGGCCACGAGACACGGAGCAGTCACACTGTAAGTTTAGCTAGGTAATGTTAACTATGTTGAAGTTACATCTAACTAGCACTGTTAACATATCTATTGTCAATAGCTACTGTACCACTGTTATTAGCTACCAAGCATAATAAATAAGTCAACAGCATTGACGTAGCTACAACGTTATCTGTCAACACTTTTCTCTAACATTAAAATACCTTTGGGTGTTACAATAACTTACTTTTGTGACATCTACAGCATCTACACTGCAGCATTCGACTCCCTCTCCGCACATGAACTGAAAAGACATTGCTGAGTCAATTAAGCAAAGATGTTGAAGTCGTGACAAGATTCTCCACTTCTCTTCATTTTCAATGATGATTCAAGGAGAACCGGTCCGACACATGCAAGAACCGTTCTTCTGTCAACACTATATTGTGCCGGCAACATCAACACTGATTTTGTGTTTCAAAATAATAGCGCTCGTTTTAAGTCATTACAATAATGATTGTTAATTCATTATAAAGCTAGTGAATTGTAACAAAGTATTTGATAGCAAAAAAATGTCCCGCCTATAGCAGGATTCACATCTGGGACCTCATTTATAAATGTGGCTTAAGCACAAATAATTGGGATTTATAAAAAGCAAACTTGACGGGAAAATGTGCGGTCCTTCACGGCCACTCTGACCAGGCCCGGATCTACGGGGGAGCAAAGTAGGGCATTGCCCCCCCAGATAGATTCTGTGCCCCCCCAGTTCTGTTTGCCGATAAGCACAGCAAATATTATATTAATTAATTAGGCCCCCCCATTCATGACAAATGCCCCCCCGGTCATTTCATCCTGGAGCTGGGCCTGACTCTGACCCATGCTACGCACAAAAATGGGTGAAATGAGAAATGGCGACACCACCGGCAGATGGATGAAACACGTGAAGCTGTCTGAAACTGCAGACTGTTGTGTAGCTAAACGAAATTGAAATACTGCCTCTCATTATTAATATGAACATTTCACAAAGCCATTCTCAAAATCAACAGCCTGTGGTGAAATACAAGTAAAATAAAACAAGAGTGTAGCCAACGTAAATGCAAATAAAGACACATTTGCAAAAAGAACACTCAAACATTTTCAGTAATTAGGAGGAAGACAGTTGTATGCAATGTTGCCCACCATCTCGTAGATGTGGATGATTGATTACGATGTTGATTGCGGTGTACAGGTATGTCTGCATTACGATGCCGTACAGGGATTTTTTGCTGTGTCTAGTGTGAATCCAGCTTAAGGCGCATTGTCCACTGGACACGTCGAATGCGTTGCGTCTAAAGTCATTCATTGTCAATGGAGCAATCCGCAAGGATGCGTTTGCGTTGCGGGCTTGCAATGCAGAAATTATTCAACTTGTGCATTGCGACACCATGCCGTTGTACAACCGGAAGTTGAAGTTCCCAATGGAACAAGTAGCACAACACGATAGTAACGGTCTTGCCTTGCGGAAGCACATTTGAGTCAAGTCCAAACTATGCAGACGCCTAAATCCAGAAAAAGTAACGTGTGCTAAAATCTGACGTGTTCAGTTGACATCCCGCTTAAGTGGTAGTTTCACAAAAAAAACAAGGGAATAAATTGATTATTCAATTTAAAACTTTTCCCCGATCCTGAACCTGAATCAACTTTAGGAGACAATCCTGATGCTTGCTAGATTTTCTTGGACACCCTGACCCCTTCTTCACAACAATTTACCATCTATGATGGTAGCTTCTCCTTTTGTGGCAGGGCTGAAATGCAGTGGAAATGTTTTTTGGGATAAAGTTAATTTTCATGGCAAAGAGGGACTTTGCAAATCATTGCAATTCATCTGGTCACTCTTCATGACATTCTGGAGTGCATGCAAATTGCCATCATCAACACTGAGGCAGCAGACTGTGAAAATGAGAATTTGTTTTCATTCTCAAAACTTTTGACCATGACTTACAGTAAGTACTGGGTAAAGAGCCTTGTGTAAGGGAACCACAACATTTTTTCATTTCACTGTTATTTAAACAGACATATTGACTAAGAATCAATTCCTATCTGCTATCTACTTCCATGAAGAATAGAACTTCCTAGCTTTAACCTCAGGTTGAGTCAGTCCTGTCCTGCTGCACCAATGTGCTGAGACTCCTGGTTTGCTACCAGGGTTCACAGGGCATCCAGCTGGTCAGAAATTCACCACGTGCTCTTTCAGCATATTCCCATGGTTTCCGACATGCAGTTGCCTGGTACATCTAAGTAATGTGGTTGTTTGGTATCCATTGTGTTTGGTGCATTTCCTTCTATTACCTGGAGGTTGTAGCCTTAGGTTTACACTCTGTTTTAATCTAATTCAACTTCACATGATTAACACTAATACTAAGCTTAATTCTCATTAAAAGTACGGTGCACTGGGGGTTAATGGGTATGGAGAGGAACCACCACTCTACATCAAACCTGGGAATATTTCCCCCTGACCAGATTAGCCCTGAAAGCCTTGGCCCAGCCCGACACTGTGAGTCAGTTATCGGCGGCAACGTCCCCGCTGTGCTGTGGCAATGCTGGAGGTAGGGGTCCCTTCCAGCTGCACTGTGCCTGTCAGAGGTGATCTCTCTGTGGGTCAGGACTGCCAGAGCGAGGACCTTGATTCTGTCTTTCCCATCAGTTGGTCCTTGCTCTGGATAAAAAACATTGCTCTGAATTTGAGGGTGTGTGTGTTGTGCTTTTTTGTATGTGTGTGTGTGTGCGCATTGAGGGTTAT
Organism: Umbra pygmaea; assembly: GCA_016801145.1. Classification (NCBI taxonomy): domain Eukaryota; kingdom Metazoa; phylum Chordata; class Actinopteri; order Esociformes; family Umbridae; genus Umbra; species Umbra pygmaea. Next base: position 10,325 of record JACXGM010030665.1, read on the forward strand.
CCTCACCCAGGTGGTCGAACTAAACTTAATAATAATAATAATAATTAATTTATCTTATAAAGCGTTTTTTTTAAACAATTAGGGGGAAAGCCTATATCATCCAACACCAATGTGTAGCACCCACTTGGCCATGACACCGGGGTTAACACCCTTACAATAAGTGGCATGGGATTTTTAATGACCACAGAGAGTCAGGACAACCATTTAACATCCCATCTGAAAGATGGCACCCTACGCAGGGCAGATGTCCCCATCACTGCTCTGGGGCATTGGGAATGATCTTTAGACCAGAGGGAAGAGTGCCCCCTACTGGCCCTCTAACACCACTTCCAGGTGCATTGGTCTCTCATCTGGTGTGTCTGATTAAGCTTAAATATTTCCCAGCAAAACAAATGAACAGAACATGGCTCCAAGTGAATAGGAGTCAGATTCATATTTGGAGGGGACACATTACCTGCCTCTAACATTGGGGGGGGACATGTCCCCCCTGCGCCCCCCTAAGGCCCTGGCATGGCTCGTTCAAACCAAAATGCAATTTTTTTTACTGAGCTATAAATATTGTTTTCTAAATTATTAGGAGATGAAATATACTTCAAGTAAGCAAGAGTCTAGTTCCAAAGCATGCTCTTCCACCCACGTGTGCATCTTGAACCCCGCCCACTCTGCGCTCACCGACTGGTCCACCAAATCTGAAGCCCGCCCACTCTCCGCTCACTGGATGGTCCACCAAATCTGAACCCCGCCCACTCTCCGCTCACCGACTTGTCCACCAAATCTGAAGCCCGCCCACTCTCCGCTCACCGACTGGTCCACCAAATGTGAAGCCCACCCACTCTCCGCTCACCGACTGGTCCACCAAATCTAAAGCCCGCCCACTCTCCGCTCACCGACTGGTCCACCAAATCTGAAGCCCGCCCACTCTCTGCTCACCGACTAGTCCACCAAATCTGAAGCCTCATTGTCCTAGACCAAAATCAGCAACACCATAAACACTTACTTCACAGGCCCGAGAACGAACAGTTCTTTTTCTGGGAAACTGTTTCTGAATCTAATAATTATCCTCTTCATCCTCCTAATTCAGTGTGTTTGGCTGTGGTCTGGACTGGCTGGGCCGGGTGCCAGGCTGGAGCAGAGTTGGACTTGTCAGGAGGGTCACGGTCATATTCTGGGCCCAGCAGGGGTGCGAGCAGCCCACAATTACCAAACCCTGCGCGGTGCCTTTGATTTAAAGGAAACTTCCAGAAAATGGCTAAAACGTTGAATAATATGCCATTAGCGACTCTGAGTCTAGTAGAGAAAGTACCCACCCCCTCTGTATACACTCCAGACTGTTTGCTTCGAAGACCGCTATATATACAATTACTGGCTGGTAACACAAGAAAAACGAACAACGGACACATTTATCTACCGACTAGGCAAAACACCTGAAAGAAGAGCAGCCATTTTAATTTTCTCTTTCCAGCTGAAGTAGAAGTTGTAAAAAAAAACTCTTAGCAAGTTGTTAAGAGGAGTAATCACTTTCATTCCTTGAAAATATATCAGTATATTCTATTGTGGCGGAGCTCTGAATGAAATCTTTTCATACGGAATCTTTTATATGATGGCCTGGATTTTTAAATGAAAATGGGGGTCAACTTCTCTCATTCTCCTCACAAAGGAGTGAAAGGCAGCGCTGAGCGGCCTTGATGGCTGCAGCAGAAGGTGATGTGATAAAAAGAAGACTGGTGCTCAGCTCACATCAATGCTGCATTGTGAGCTCTGCCTGAGACAAACGAGCACTGGCCACAATCTGAGCGCTGTAATTAAATTTCACACAATATGAGGCAGCAAATGACATGTAAATTATGAATGGCGGATTCCTAGCTTGCAATGACAGTGTTAAATAAGGGAGGTGTAAGTGAAATCATTAGATTATGCTAGTTCTGGGGGGAGAAAGGCTTTTCAAAGGTCGTCTTGGAGGGCCCACAGCCAGCACTGCTACAAATGATGTCGTTGCAGACCGTTTCAAACGCCACTGGAACAATGAGGAACCAGGGCTTGATTGTGTTTGTCCACCTAGGTATAAAATAGACATTATGGGCATATTGTCCTGCCCACCAAGATGCTAAAGCTTGGCCCAAAGGGAAGCGAGATAAGTGGATGCACTTCACTGGCACCTTGCTTCCCTCTCCAATTACCCCTAAATAAATAGACACAGCCCACTGGCACTGACAATGAAATATAGCTTGAAAGGGGAAGAAAAGACCATTTTAAAACCATTGGCATGCATATACGTAAAATACTACCGGGGTAATTGCAAGGAGAGCGTTATGAAGCGCAGAAGCTTTTCATTCAGTGTTTCCCTCAGAAAATGAGATCAAACGAGTATAGAACCGACCCCTGTTCAGAAAAGTGCAGGGCTTTGTTCACTTGCAGTTCCATAGTGTGATTGTTTTATGCGGGCTACAGAGCCCAGTGTGGTTCTGGACAATAGTGTCACGTAAACCAAAACAAATATCATTGAGTTTTGGCTCACTAGTAACATGCAGACGTTCAATTTCTGTACGTTTTCATGAAAAGAAACGCTGAAAAAAAAAGATAGGACGTCAACATCAGGAGTTTGAATTTGCAAAGGAAAACTCCCAGAAAGGGAGTCAAATGTACTGTGTGAGCAGCACTGGGGGCTATCATATACAACTCTAGCCTACTTAATTAGGACTAGTCTTCTGTGAGTGCTCTGAAGAAAGAGGAAATAATAGGCCAGCCCACAGTGTTTGCAAGGAAGCTCATTAAAAATGAGGAATGCCGCAGAAAGACAGCGATAGAAGCAGAGAGAAACAGGGAGCTACATGGAGAGAGAGGGAGAGAGAGAGAGAGAGAGAGAGAGAGAGAGAGAGAGAGAGAGAGAGAGAGAG
>JACXGM010030666.1:0-13217 GCA_016801145.1 Umbra pygmaea
GCACTAGCAGCAGGCTCAATGCTGATGCTGCTCGCGGCAGAATCAGAATTTGCGCCCCCTGGTGGCGCTTAATTGAAAGTATACTCATTGCTAGACTATAATGTGAAACAACCCGTTGCTCGTTTTCAGATTTGATTGTATCGAGTAAATTCTTAACGATCAATCAATCGATCGTCGATTAATCATTAACATCCCTAGTCCCGATAATATGCACGGTAAGCCATTTCAGGCCACTTAGTTGGTACAATAATAATAAAATGTCCCGATAATACGCACGGTAAGCCATTTCAGTCAACATGCAAATTCACCGACCAGTCATACAAGTTTAGAGGCGCCAACAGCCCGACCCGGACAGGCCTGGACTTGATCACATCCGTTGGCTAAACTCAAACATAACTACACTGTAAAAAAACGTTGTTATTTGACGGGAAATCCACTGTAAAAGTTTACAGTTTTTCACCTTCATTTGGAACAATGGGAAACATTCTAAAATGACAAAACTTATTTAACCTCGTCATTAGGGTCGTACTGAGGAACTACCCATAAGTTGTGAACTCAACCCAACCCAGAATCTATTACACTAACTTGTGGCATTTCTGCTCATAACCCACCCATGGTCACACTGACAACAGACACAGAATAAAAAGTGCAAAATATTCTAAGATAATTAACCTTTTTAAAGTGCCTGGCCTGCATATGGTCACACACAGTCATAACCTTGGCCTGGTCTGTGTTCATTCAGCAGTGAATGGAGGATGATTCCAGTAAGAAATGTCATGCATACATCCTGCAGCAAAACATTTGTCACATTTGGATACACCCCTGGCGTGAGTTCAAAATAAAACCAAATGGAACGAAATTCCATCTTACTTTAATGGCGGTAGCTCATTTCCTGAATGTTTTCAGTTTGGCGTAAGCATATTCTGAAATGGCTTCCATATCTGGACAACTGCTTCCATCCCAGATAGGGGCAACAAGCCAAACCACCTTCAGGCTAGGTAGTAAGGGCTCAGTGAAACACTCGCTGTCATAGGCGCTGGGATGTTTTGCTGCAAGGCACAACCCCTGTTCAGTCCCATTCTGCTGCTGATATCTCCAAGCTGATAAAAAAGGTCTCTGATGCCCCCCACCTGTTCTATATTGATACCGTTCAGCTGAGAACATATGCAGGTAAGATAAGAACAAGATGCTGAAAAATAACGGGTGTGAAATTATTATTACAAATAAAACATTCCCAAAAACCTTTTGCTCCGCTTTTTTATGGGAGCAAATCCAACCTCTGGTGATTAAAGCCATGGAAGATGGAGCGTTAGTGTGAGGAGCTGAGTATGGCTGTTTGAAACGCCACGTTACCTACCGTCCATCTGAGGAGAAAAATAGGTGGAGACAAACAGAGGATGAGGGGGAAGAGTGAGAGAAAAAAGGGAGAGAGAGTGTGTTTGGGTGGGCGTTTCTATTCTAGTGCTGAACTGGACGCAGGATATGGCGACATGCGGTGCTGAGAAGGACACACTGTGCAAAGAAAAGGAACAGGTCGACAAAAGAGCCAGGCGCACTGAGAGGATAATGAATAGGCAACCAGGTGAACAAACTAGCCCCCGGAGCAATGCTAGGAGGGACACAAACAAAATGGAGAGTAGTAGAAAACAGAAATAACAAACTAAACCCAACCAACAGGCTCGCTTCCGGGATCCTGCGAGCAAAGAGGAAAGCCATCCAGCAGACATTATGGTAATGAGGCAGAGAGAGCCAATCGGGATTCGCCTCGCAGAGAAGCAACAGACAGCAGATTTGGATGTGCTTCCATCATCACAAATGAAAAGCCTTAACTTATATAAAAATCCCAAACACACCACCAAAAAGTATTCTCTCTAAATTCACTCACTACTGTTGTGGAGCAGAATAATATAAACCTAGTTTTTGCACTCGCTGCCATTATTAACTACAACCCAGAGGACTACAGGAATAGATGAAGGAAACTGGGATACTGAGGTTTATCCTTACCCCCGAATATCGTGCACTTGATTTTGCACAGGTTCACACTTACTGGCTGCGTCCAAACCCAAAACGTAGTCCAGCATCAGCAGGGCGATCGATGGGAACCTAGCTCCACATATCGCGAGGGTACTGAGAGAAGATCACGTGACGGGGCTGTAACACACAAACCTTTCAGGTGGGCACTGCCTACGATGAGAAGCCTTACAGATGGAAACCAAGAATGGGCGGGGGGGGCGTAGACACACCCAGATGGATAAAACAAAGAAAGCTAACGTATAGGATGTATTCACTGACTGAGGGAACTCATTACGGTTTGCAAAGGCTCCCAGTCCACCAGGTCAAATCAGGGTTACTCAAACCCTAAGGGGTCAGTCTGCCGGCTTTCTGTTCAATGTCATTAATTGCGTGCACCTGATGTACAGTGTCTGAAAAAGTGTCCCAGATCAAAGGGCTGCAGCAACAAAATGGAGTCGAACCACTATCCTGGGCCAGATTTGAGTGCGAGGGCAGTAAGCCATCAGTCACCAGAGGCGCAAGACACGTTCTTTCCAAAACCATGACTATGGAAACACCAGAACGTCCTAGGACTTGTTAATCAAACACTAACCGGCAGAGGTGACCCGTTCGCTGAGTTGCTTCTGAAACAGAGGAAATTCTAAGCGTTTCCTGAACATTGAGACCAACAGGACAACAGAAGCAGAAGTGTTTGAAGGTGGCATGAGCAAGGTTAATGATCAAACCATGAGGACAAGCAGACAGCCCTCCGGTAGAGGCTACACTTAAACGACGCTGCTGCGTCACGGACAATGAGGCACTGTGACCGGTAAACAAGGCCGCACACAGAGCCAAGCTGACTGAGAGCTGTGACACCTCAAGAGCTGAGCAGGTCGGTCTGCGTGTCAGAGAGCACTGGGGGCAGGCGGGGCGGTTGGAAAATCAGTCGTGCTCTGCTTTTACATTCTGAAACGGCACGCAGGCGACAGGGAGTTAACACTGCTTAGCAACGCTCATTGCTTTATTCAGAGTGTGTGAGTGTGTGTGCGCGCGTGCTCGGCCAAACACAGCAAGCTGCAGACAGACACCACAAAGCACCAACCAGTTGAGATGTAATCGTTCACAGGTGTGTGATTGGGGGGGATACACAGGAATAGATAACGGAATTGTTATTACTTCAGTGTTCGCATGTGCTCTGGTTGTTGTAATGCAATAACTAACACTGTTTTTAAGCTCAGATTTACATAATACAAATCAGCGTAACATTAGCACATAGGCCTACGGTCTTTATAATGAACATATATTTTGTTCTACTAATTAAGGTTGACAATGCAGACCGAAATGACGTCTCCGAACGGTTTGGTACAAATGTGCAGCACACCTCTAAACCACTTTAGCTGCGAAAAACAAGTATTCCTTCCACACGTATGACGAAGGCCTCCAGACAGACGTGACGGCGACATATCAATGACGAGCTGCCAACTCTAAGTGTTTGTAAACACGGTCGGCCTGCATCTCACCATCACATCTACACCACATAACGTCCAATGAGTCACGCATCAGAAAAACAAAAGTCGGTCCTTCTCCTGGGAGACGAACGTTCCATTTCTTAAAGGTACAGACCCCCGTGATTTTACACAAGCAGATTGACTGTGAGAAAGCGTGCTGGTGTCATCATGCCCCCCCGCCTTGACTACATTTCTGTGTCATAATCTGACTGCTAGGAAAGCCTATTTGGTCTTATGCAATCGCCATGTGACCAGCCGGCAGCCTTTATCATGGCTGAATGTAGGTTATTCCTCATGCTGTCTGTTTTTAGATGTAGTTCACAACATGCAAACGGGGCATCTGATTCCAAAGGGCTCTTTATGCCATTACTAGGGTACTACATTTGACCAGAAGCGTCTAGGCTAGAGCACAATACCATTGAAATAAGGTGGCACTTAGGACACTGCCTCAGCCAGGGTAACTCCACGCCACACAACATCGAGACCTGTTTAAGGGTTAAGGGTCAGTGGCTGACTGAAAACATACACACCAAGTGTCCCCATCAAATAAGCAGTGTTTCTCAAATGAGGCCACGTGTACCCCTAGGGGTACTTTGGAGTACTGCAGCGGGTACATGAAATGTCATGCATAATTCCTAAAATTATTATACTATAATAATGAATGAATTAAGTGATGGATTCTAAACAAAGGTTGTTGTTTAGTGAATCTATTACTGCCGGCGCTGTATTGTACTTCTTTATTTAGACTTTTTTCTACCAAAGATGTTTGCGCTGGTCAGGTGGTACTTGGCGCTGGTCAGGGGGTACTTGGCTTTAAAAGGGGGTACAATATTGAAAAAAGTTTGAGAAACACTGTAATAGAGGATCGAAAAGTAACGCAGGATCAAAGAAATGAGGGCAAATTAACTGGATAGGAATAACTACCACACAACCCTTCTGGTTTACATGAGGCTGAACTGAGGTTTAATAATGTTAGCTAGCATAAACGGTAAATGCTAGCCACCAAACAATAACATAATAACATTACTAAAATACTGTTTAATGGCTAGCTTGTGGAAAGACAATTCCTATATTCTAATACATTTTATTGCTGAAGATACTGGATATAAGTTAAGAATGATTTATTTTTATAATTTACTTAACAGGTCAATAAACATGCTGACACCCAAAATTGCTTCTTGATTTCATATTTCTATGGAAAAGTGTTGTCATAGTGGGATGAGAGCATTAGTGTCATTACAGAACAATTACTCTGAGCTGTGAACTGCAGCCCCGCACCAGATCAGTGCTCGGTTAAAACGACTGATACCCATCAGCCGGCATGGTATCAGGCATCTCCCAGGGAACAAAGGGTGCTGCACAGTGTGAAAAGTGTGGCAGGCAACTTGATAAGTCTTCCTCACAAACCAGGAACCCTCACAAACCAGGAACCCTCACAAACCAGGAACCCTCACAAACCAAGTTGAGAAACACACTCAAAACAGCTGCCAGCACTGTACCCCTCCCTTTAAGTTATGGCCACTCCCTACACACCTCATGACATCACAGTGCTCCAGGATCCTATTGGCCACTCCCTACACACCTCATGACATCACAGTGCTCCAGGTTCTCACTACTACCCCCCCGGTGATCCGTCAATCCAGGTTCAGGGTACTTACAGGGAGATGTGTCTCTGGTCGACGTCCACCCTGGTGATCTCGTCCTCCTCCACATCCGTCTCGCCTCCTGAGCTGCTTTCTGTGGCGTCTGAATCGAAGGCGCTCTCTGCCGCTCGCAGGTTGGAGGTTCCACTAAGCGACAGGCGTTCCAGCTCTGCCGGAACTGAGCCATCCTTGAGGAACCGCCCCAGCCGCTCCCTCTTGTACGGGGTCAGCGTGGTGTTGTCGCCAGGTCGGAGATCGTTCAGAGGCCCCAGGGTGCACTCCAGGAGCCCCCCCAGCTGCTGCCGGACGTGGCGCTCCACCTGTTTGGCTTGAACGACCTGAAGGCGCTTCTTGAGGCGCCACAGACGCCCCTCTACCTCCCCCTGCCGGATTTTCATCTGCTGAGTCCGCCCCTTGACCTCCTCTCCAAGGACACTTAGTCCAAGGGAGGTCTGACGGTCCGACGGGGGCAGCGATGATGTGTTCGTAGAAAGCGACGGAGGCCGGTCGGAGGGTGTGCTGTCGGGGCAGTCTGTAGGGGTATTGGCGGAGTGTGCAGAAGGTTGCTCAGGGTTAGCTGGGGTCTGTGACACCCCTGCACGGGGCTGGTTATCTCCTCCCCCATTGAGTGGTGAGTCCCTGGAGGTTGCAGTCTGGAGCAGCGGGGAGTCCAGTCCACACCCAGCAGGGGGCCTGTTATTCACCCCATTGACCTCTGTGAAATTGTTCCGGTCTGGCCCATTTTTGGCCAACTTCTTGGCCACGCCGTTGACCGGCGCCAGCGCGGTCTGAGCGACGCCTCTGCCGTTATTCATGATGCTCTTGAGCTGCTCCTCCGAGAGCTCCAGTGTCTGGTGTTTCCTGGGCAGGAAGCTGGGCAAGATGCCGTGTTTCTGCAGCAGGACGCCCTGCAGTTTCAACGACTCCTTGGTCGAGGGGACGGATGTCACATCCGAGCACAGGTACGACGCCACCAGCGGCTGCAGCTTCCCCAGAGGGCCAGGCGGGGTCTGGCTGTCCCGCGACGAGTCCTCCGTCCCCTTACCTGTCAGGATGGTGCCCCCATGTGGGCCGCGCTCGTCTGGCACCTTACGCTTGACGGGACCATTGCTGGAGACTAGGATGTGGCCAGTGCCTCCGCCGTTGTCTCCGCCGCTCGGTGAGAGGGTGGAGGAGGGCGGTGCCAGTTTGAAGCGGATGCGGTGAGCGTCGGCCGGCGCGTCGGTTAGAGCGGGCGCCATCGCAGCCATGCAGCGCAGGGAGGGGGCGGGCGAGGGGGCCTCTCCCTGTACTGAGGCCAGCTCCACACCACCCACCTAGCGCCCCGCCAGAGGACAGCCTGGGGGAGAGAGAAAATGAGACAGATAATGAGTCAGAATTGAAACAGCAACATTTAAATCTACAATGGCAATCCTGGATAAATCACAACTGCCCTATCCTCCTACAAGTCTCACCAAGAGAGGATCCTGGGATGGTTCGAATTTGCCTACAGTGGTCATGAATCAAAATGGAGAAAAGGCCCTAACTCTAGGTACTCAGGAGGAAAACAAAACATTGGCAGGCAGGAAATCTTTGAGCACGTGAACAGTCAGTTTCTGTGGCAGCGGGGGAGCAGGTGCAGAGATGAAACCGAAGCTGAAGGACACAGAGTGAGGCGGGGGTTTCATTTGCCGGCAGTGCTACAGTGAAAGCTTAATACATGTTTGCGTGGGACACAAGAAGCAACGACTGATCTCACTGATTGTAGGTCAAGTCCCTAGCTGGAGCCAAACACTTCCTGACAAGGGGACTTTAATAGCATAGGGGTCGGCTAACAGGATAAAAGGGGAAAGTAAATAAGATCCATAGAAAACATCCGGCCATGAAGTATTTCAGACATAATTCAAATTCCCATCCGGCAGACATCCATGGTGGTTGATTGAGAGGCTGTACTGCCCTCCACAAAGATAAATGCCACTTCGTGGCTTCTGTACTTCCATAGCTATGGAGTAACAAGTCTGTTGCAGTTATGTTATTGTCTAAAACATAAAATAGTAGAGGATGTTTGGGGATCACGTTTGGCTCGTCAGTGCCTTAACCAACCAGTGTTAAACTGCAGTATGAGGCTTTTGTTTCGAAAACTAGTAAATATTAGGAACATATTGGATCCAGGCCTTTAAAACATAAAAAAAATATTAGATACAGACAATAGTAGAATAGAAAAATTTACATTTCACAATATTTAACTACAAAAAAATGCATATTATGGACAAAATAATCATTTGTATTTTCAGATATTGGCTATATTATCCCTGTATTATTCCTATATCAAACACACATACACACAATATATACGCTCAAAGAAATAAAGGGAACACTACGATAACACATCCTAGATCTGAATGAATGAACTAATCATATGAAATACTTTCGTCTTTACATGAATGTGCTGAAATTATGATTACATGAAATCACACAAAAATTATCAATGGAAATCAAATTTATCAACCCATGGAGGTCTGGATATGGAGTCACATATTTCAAAGTGGAAAACCACACTACAGGCTGATCCAACTTTGATGTAATGTCCTTAAAACAAGTCAAAATGAGGCTCAGTAGTGTGTGTGGCCTCCACATGCCCAAATGACCTCCCTACAACGCCTGGGTATGCTCCTGATGAGGTGCCGGATGGTGTCCTGAGGGATGTCCTCCAAGACCTGGACTAAAGCATGATCGCCAACTCCTGGACAGTCTGTAGTGCAGTGTGGCGTTGGTGGATGGAGCGAGACATGATGTCCCAGATGTGCTCAATCGGATTCAGGTCTGGGGAATGGGCGGGCCAGTACATAGCATCAATGCCTTCCTCTTGCAGGAACTGCTGACACACTCCAGCCACATGAGGTCTAACATTGTCTTGCATTAGGAGGAACCCAGGGCCAACCGCATCAGCATATGGTCTCACAAGGGGTGAGGATCTGAGGATCTTATCTCGGTAGCTAATAGCAGTCAGGCTACCTCTGGCAAGCACATGGAGGGCTGTGCGGCCCCCCAAAGAAATGCCACCCCACACCATTACTGACCCACCGCCAAACCGGTCATGCTGGAGGAGGTTGCAGGCAGCAGAACGTTCTCCACGGCATCTCCAGACTCTGTCACGTCTGTCACGTGTGTGAACCTGCTTTCATCTGTGAAGAGCACAGGGCGCCAGTGACGAATTTGCTTATCTTGGTGTTCCCTGGCAAATGCCAAACGTCCTACACGGTTTTGGGCTGTAAGCACAACCCCCACCTGTGGACGTTGGGCCCTCATACCACCATCATGGAGTCTGTTTCTGACCGTTTGAGTGGACACATGCACATTTGTGGCCTGCTGGAGGTCATTTTGCAGGGCTCTGGCAGTGCTCCTTCTGCTCCTCCTTGCACAAAGGCGGAGGTAGCGGTCCTGCTTCTGGGTTTTTGCCCTCCTACGGCCTCCTCCACATCTCCTGATGTACTGGCCTGTCTCCTGGTAGTGCCTCCATGCTCTGGACACTACGCTGACAGACACAGCAAACCTTCTTGCCACAGCTCGCATTGATGTGCCATCCTGGATGAGCTGCACTACCTGAGCCACTTGTGTGGGTTGTAGACTCCGTCTCATGCTACCACTAGAGTGAAAGCACCGCCAGCATTCAAAAGTGACCAAAACATCAGCCAGGAAGCATAAAAACTGAGAAGTGGTCTGTGGTCACAACCTGCAGAACCACTTGTTTATTGGGGGTGTCTTGCTAATTGCCTATAATTTCCACCTGTCTGTTTCATTTGCACAACAGCATATGGAATTGATTGTCAGTGTTGCTTACTGAGTGGACAGTGTGATTTCACAGAAGTGTGATTGACTTGGAGTTACATTGTGTTGTTTAAGTGTTCATTTTTTTAGCAGTATATAAATAGAAATTAATAGAAGTTACATAGTGCAGCTTTTAATGTAGCTATCCACAAGCTGCTGCAGTGTTAGCTGTTGCAGTTAGCTTTACATTAAATGTAGACAAGATTACACTGCAGCAGCTTGTGGCTAACAGTAAAGGAAGTTAGCCAAAAGCTGTTGCAGTTGGCTTTACGTTAGTTCACAAATGTGCACAGTGGGTTTATGTGGCAGTCGGTTTGTCATAGAGATTTGTCCTCCTTACTAAATATTTCTGCTACTCAACAAAGGTAAGTCTCTTTTGACATCCAAAGTCATATCCAGAGATCAACTGCATTCACAAATACCTTAATCCAGTGGTCCTCAAACCCTTCCATGGAGGGCCTAGTGTATGCTGTTTCTTGGTCTTTCCCTTCAATTGGAGCATAACTAGAACCTAGACTACCAGGTGAGGGTAGATCCTAACCAATTAGTGAGCTACTCCATCAGGCTTGTACAAGGTAAAAGCAAAAACCTGCATACACTAGGCCAGTGGTATTCAACTCTAACCCTACGGGGTCCAGAGCCTGCTGGTTTTCTGTTCTACCTCAACATTAATTGGACTCACCTGGTGTCCCAGCTCTAAATAAGTCTCAGATTAGAGGGTTGCAATGAAAAAATGGAGTGGATCTGGCTTCGAGGTCCAGAGTTGAATACCCCTGCACTAGGCCCTCCATGGAAGGGTTTGAGGACCACTGCCTTAACCAATGGGTAACTCTAACACTGTTGCATCTTACCTTAAAAGGTGAAGGGTGACAAATTATCCTAGACATTCCCCTGATTACATTGAATCAATGTACTGATGGGTCATGTTTTGTTTATTTAAAATAAAATGTTGTAAAAGAGGACCCAAGCTACTTTGCATCATGGCCTTAAAAATCAATTTTTTGCATCACGGGTCACTAAAAATCACAACATTTCAAATGTATTTTAGCAGCAGAGAGGTTTTCTAAAACAGAGCAAAGGAAAGGGAAAATGTATCCTGGCTGATGACGTTTGTTATTTTCACCTGGTCTAATGACGTTGGAGCTTTGCTTAAGGCACAGTTTTAATGTGTAATTATGTTAGACACTGGCAGGCTGTCTGGCGAACATGAAGCCTTACCAAAGGAATAATAATGGTGGCAGGGCATTCAATACAGGTAGATGGCTGGCTATGTAAACATCCTAGCGCAATAGAAAAACATGCCATGAGTCAAATTTTAAATGAATGTATTTGAATGCAAGTACAGGCCGGATTGACACATCCCCTACATTAAGCTGATATTCTATTCATTGACTGAGAATTGAAGGCGGGGGGGGAGAGAGAGGGAGAGGGGGGAGGGAGGTTGGGAGAGGGGGGAGGGAGGGAGGGAGTGGGGGGGAGTTGGTGCTAGTGAAGAGCTATGCCAAGGCTAACCTAAATTCTTAATCTTTTCTCAATCAAGGTGCAGGCCAGAAATCACACAAAGCAAACTGTCGTGTTTATAACGTGTCAGCAAAATAAAGCAATCTTCATTAGTGCCAAAACAATGTACAACACTTTATCACATTCAACGCATTTATTGAGCCATTTAACCTAGACAATAAAAAAATATAATAATAACCTGGCCTGCAATCTATTCCTATGTCCTTATCTTCCTCAATGCAAAAACAAAGTCTTGCAATAATTTATGTTTCTCAACGAGGGAGGGTGTTTCCTAAACTAACTTCATGGGGAAAATAGTGTCCAAAGGCTGTGGCCCAAAGCGATGATACATTCATCACTGAACATCAGAGCATTTTTTTGTAAGAACTGAGTGGATGAGGGCCATATGAACAGTCTTATCTTGTTATCATAATGCTTTCATCCAAAGGCCTTGTGTGTGACGGCCATGTCTTGATGGGCCGGGCTAGCAGAGACACGGAGCTGCTGCTTTGGAGCGGGAGGGGCCATGAGGAAACGAGCTGTTGGCTGCCTGACCAACCACATCCTCTTAACGGCAGAAAATACACACTGACAGCCAAGCTGACAAATCAGATGGCCTGCATGTTTAAGGCAACCAATCAGAAGGATTTCCGTAATTGGTATGCAGGGAAAGTTGCACAGAAATGCAGATCATGCCCTGAAAGTGTTTAAAGAGACAGGGAAGGTTTAATCATGACTTTCCGTCAAGACACTTCTAGAAACTTTTCCAGTAATGCTCATTTATGGACATGTTGTGTTTTTGTTTTTTCCCCACAAGGCTCCTCCCACATATTGCCGCCTCCACGATAGGGGGCTTAAGTAGAAAGCAGATTCTAGAACATTCTGGGGGCAGATGTTTGTCTCACATGAAGCAAGGTCAAGTTAACTGTGCTAATCTGAGCAGTCATCGAGCCTACTGCTCCCCAGCATTGTGGAGGTGGTTTACGGTAAAAGGCCATACTTTAAATGTTGTGGACAGGGTTTCAGGTGAATGTTGTACAAACACACACACACACACTTTAATTGAAATGGATTGTTACTGTAGCTTGACCTCGAGTCACATCAGACTAGAACCTTCCAGTTGTGTCTACAATTAACTGCCAGCTGAATTTGCATGGCCTCTAGCCCAGGGTGGTTGGAGATTTCAATTTAAAGCCTCACAGCATAGGGGCAATCAGCCCGTTTTGACAATTCACCATAGGCTAGAAATGATTGTTTAGGGTCCACTGCTCAAATACGCGTTAATATATTCAATGCTGTAGGCAAGTTGTAATCCAACTTGGAGAAGCAAAATAAACAATACTATGACATCCACTTCCTGGTTGAGGCGAAAGAGCAAAGTTTTAAAACACCACAAATTTGAAAGAACATTCTGTAGAATAAGCCTACCAGAACACTACCAATTATTCAATCAATACAATTTGCTGTTAACAGTTTTAGGTAAAAATACAGATTTGGATCATTTTTGTTGAGTGTTGAAATTAGTTCTTTAACAAAGTGACATGAGAAATAGCCTACTAGTTTACACATCTTGGTGGCACTGACTAAATGTCAATATGCAGTTTGGGGTGTTTGCAATCTCTCCAATTTTGGGGTGAATGTGTCAGTTGTTAATACATTAATACTCTATCAGTAATATAACTATAATACATCACTTGGCCAGACAATGCCAAGCTTGACGAGCCAGTGATTTTGATATCCACCTAGTACACAACATTGAGGTCACATTTAACAATGAGGCCGAAAACCACATGCTGCTTTTTAACGGCATTTCCAAGTCATCAATAAACGCATTGTCTCCCACTTTCACTGTTGGAGAAATACATTTAGATCTTGAGTTATACAGTGTCGTTTTCAGTAGGCAATGTCAGACAAAACAGGCTTAGTAGCCTAACCCTTATACATTTTAAGTTACTCTATGGCAGACAATGGAAACCGTGAGTGAATTACAATACAACTACGCTAACTCACGTGTTAATTTGGCATTGGCACTAGGGATGTCACGAGAACCGATACTACAGAAACCTTCCGGTTCTAAAATGACAAAACACTGACGATGCCCATTTTTTTGAAGTAGCGTAGGCACCGATACTCCGATAGCAAAGATGCCAGTGTTGGTAGCTATCTTACTGTAGCTAGCTAGCTAGGTTTGTCGGGAGGATAACTGAAAATAACAGGAAAAATCAAAAGCTAACGAAAACGGCTTCGCCTCCAGTTGCTAGCTAGGTAGTCTGCTTCGTTCGGCGGAGGATAATATACTTTTCTAATATTTACACTTGTAGGTGCACCGTTCCTGGAGGTACTGCAATACCGAGTTGATGCGTGGAGCAGACGCAGCAAGCCCCATTTCCGAATCCCTGTTCGAAAAATCAACTTAATGTATATAGTTCCCCGGTGGGGAACGTATTAGATAGTAAACTGATAAGAACATATGATTCAAAGCTTTCATTATCCAATACAATACAGCCGTATGGGACCAATGCACAACACATAACACACAATAATTCGCTCTGATGTGAATCTAGCTTTTTTAGGGAGCCAGCTTCTTTAGTCAATTGACCTATCGCCGGCCCCTCCCCCAAAACTGCCATTGTCCAATCACACATCATAGCAACCGTAACAATGTGAGCAGGTCCGACAAAAATTGACTCCAAGCAGGACGGTAAAGCGGTGCGCCAACAGCATTTGTAAATCGGACATTAGATACCCCGAGAGATTGTCTGGAGGA
>JACXGM010030668.1:0-13216 GCA_016801145.1 Umbra pygmaea
TATTTTGTTTGAGTCAAACAAAAGTAGGGATGCACCGATACCACTTCTTTATTGCAAAAAAAGCACCCGCATTTCCCAACTGTTTGGATAGCGAGAACAATTAATTCTAATATGTCTTATTAAAAAAAACACTTTGATGCTGTCAGTTTGTAGATTTCCAAGTTAAGAAATCTAACAAGTACACTTAACAAGTACACTTAACAAGTACACTTTTCTTATGCTAATACTGTAGCAGAGGAAATACGTGTAGTGTTAAAATATGAATATATTCATTTTTTGCTCCACCACTTAAAACGGACTTGTGATTACTGCATATATTATTAGGCAGTGGCATCGGCTCATGTTATCGGACTCCATATGTCTACCCAATCCTGTAATTTTTTTTATCGCTATCAGACACATTTCCGATCCCAGTATCAGAATCGGTGTATCCCTAAACAAAAGCACGTTTTATGATTGAGTTAGATTGCCCAAGCTCAAAATGAACTGGTTCTAAGGGGTTCTGCTTCCTTGGCAACTTGTTAGTGGAGGCTGCATCAGTGCACACTCACTGGAAGTGGGTATCGAAGGGTTTAATTGGCCCCTACACCCATGGTAATTTTTGCTCTTTCAGCTTTGGGACACTTGCAAAATGTGGAGGTGCATGTGAGCGTGCATGTTGGCCCATATTGATAGGATAGCATTTTGCAGTGGATGGAAATTTTTGGGACGCACATCCAGGGCACAAAGCTCCCATTCCACCACATCCCAAAGATGCTCTATTGGGTTGAGATCTGGTGACTGTGGGGGCCATTTTAGTACAGTGAACTCATTTTAATGTTCAAGAAACCAATTTGAAATGATTCAAGCTTTGTGACATGCTGCATTATCCTGCTGGAAGTAGCTGTCAGAGGATGGGTACATGGTGGCCATAAAGGAATGGACATGGTCAGAAACAATGCTCAGGTAGGCCTTGGCATTTAAACCATGCCCAATTGGCACTAAGGGGCCTAAAGTGTGCCAAGAAAACATCCTCCACATGATTACACCACCACCACCAGCCTGCACAGTGGTAACAAGGCATGATGGATCCATGTTCTCATTCTGTTTACCCCAAATTCTGACTCTCTACCATCTGAATGTCTCAACAGAAATAGAGACTCATCAGACCAGGCAACATTTTTCCAGTCTTCAACTGTCCAATTTTGGTGTGCTCTTGCAAATTGTAGCCTTGTTTCCCTATTTGTAGTGGAAATGAGTGGTACCCGGTGGGGTCTTCTGCTGTTGTTGCCCATCCGCCTCAAGGTTGTGTGTGTTGTGGCTTCACAAATGCTTTGCTGCATACCTCGGTTGTAACAAGTGGTTATTTCAGTCAAAGTTGCCCTTCTATCAGCTTGAAGCAGTCAGCCCATTCTCCTTGGACCTCTAGCATCAACAAGGCATTTTTGCCCACAGGACTGCCGCATACTGGATGTTTTTCCCTTTTCACACCATTCTTTGTAAACCCTAGATAGGGTTGTGCGTGAAAATCCCAGTAACTGAGCAGATTGTGAAATACTCAGACCGGCCCGTCTGGCACCAACAACCATGCCACGTTCAAAATTGCTTAAATCACCCTTCTTTCCCATTCTGACATTTAGTTTGGAGTTCAGGAGATTGTCTTGACCAGGACCACACCCCTAAATGCATTGAAGCAACTGCCATGTGATTGGTTGAGTAGATCATTGCATTAAGGAGAAATTTAACGGTTGTTCCTAATAATCCTTTAGGTGAGTGTTTTTGGTAAGTACAGTGGTGTGGCAATATACACTGCTCAAAAAACTAAAGGGAACACTAAGATAGCACGTCCTTGTTCGGAATGAATGAACTAATCGTATGAAATAGTTTCGTCTTTACATAGTTGAATGCGCTGACAGCAAAATCACACAAAAATGATAAATGCATATCAAATTTATCAACCCATGGAGATCTGGATATGGAGTCACACTCAAAATCAAAGTGGAAAACCACACTACAGGCTGATCCAAGTCAAAACGAGGCTCAGTAGTGTGTGTGGCCTCCACGTGCCCGTATGACCTCCCTACAACGCCTGGGCATGCTCTTGATAAGGTGGCGGATGGTCTCCTGAGGGATGTTCTCCCAGAACTGGACTAAAGCATCTGCCAACTTCTGGACAGTCTGTGGTGCAACGTGGCGTTGGTGGATGGAGCGAGACATGATGTCCCAGATGTGCTCAATTGGATTCAGGTCTGGGGAACGGGCGGGCCAGTCCATAGCATCAATGCCTTCCTCTTGCAGGAACTGCTGACACACTCCAGCCACATGAGGTCTAGCATCGTCTTGCATTAGGAGGAACCCAGGGCCAACCGCACCAGCATATGGTCTCACAAGGGGTCTGAGGATCTCATCGCGGTACCCAATGGCAGTACCCAATGGCAAAGGCTACCTCTGGTGAGGACATGGAGGGCTGTGCGGCTCTCCAAAGAAATGCCACCCCACACCATTACTGACCCACCGCCAAACCGGTCATGCTGGAGGATATTGCAGGCAGCAGAACGTTCTCCATGGCGTCTCCAGACTGTCACGTCTGTCACATGTGCTCAGTGTGAACCTGCTTTAATCTGTAAGGAGCACAGGGTGCCAGTGGCAAATTTGCCAATGTTTGTGTTCTCTGGCAAATGCCAAACGTCCTGCATGGTGTTGGGCTGTAAGCACAACCCCCACCTGTGGATGTCGGACCCTCATGGAGTCTGTTTGACCGTTTCAGTAGACACATGCACATTTGTACCCTGCTGGAGGTCATTTTGCAGGGCTCTGTCAGTGCTCCTCCTGCTCCTCCTTGCACAAAGGTGGAGGTAGCGGTCCTGCTGCTGGGTTGTTGCCCACCAGTTGTACAGCATGTACAATGGTCTCTTAGTAGATTTGATAGTAGTACTTTGAAGGTAATTAAAGGGACAGTGGATTCAAGCTTCAAGAATTTTTGCAGTACGTTCCAATCATTATAAGCAACTGGAAGGAGAGGTGGCCGGAAGAGGTGCAGGCTTTTGTGTCAATCAGAGAGATATACCTGCTTGAAGGCAGATTAAGAGAGGGTGTTGCTCTGGAGATAATGATCTTAGGTAAGGTTGTGGTTTGCCTAGTAGACACTTGTAAATAAGATGATACCAGTGTGTTTGTCGCCGGGTGTTTAGTGAAGGCCATCCGATTAGATTGTAGAGATTGCAGTGATGGGTGTTATCCAGGGCATTGGTGACAAAACGAAGGGCGCTGTGGTACACATCTAATTTTCTAAGGAGAGAGTTTGATGCGGCCCGGTAAATTACATCACCGAAGTCTTGTATAGGGAGGATGGTCATTTTCACAAGAGCAAGTTTGGCAGGAATAGTGAAGGAGGCTTTATTATGTAATAGGAAGACAATCCTGGATTTAATTTTGGAGTGGAGCTGGTTGATGTAAGTCTGGGAGGAGAGTGAAGAGTCTAACCAGACCCTTATGTATTTGTAATTGTCTACATATTGTAATACAGACCCGTTGAGGGTGGTGATGCTTGTTGGGCAGGCAGATGCAGAGTGTGATCAATGGAAGAGCATACATTTTAGTTTTGCTAGAATTTGTAAAGGAATTGGAGGCCACGGAAGGAATGTTGTATGTTATCAATGCTATCTTGAAGGTTTTTTAACAGTGTCCAACGTCGGGCCGGACTTATAGAGAATGGTGTCGTCTTTATAGAGTCACCTGCAGCAAGAGCAACATCATTGATATGTCGTCTCATGTTTACGGTCCAGGGAAACAGGAAGCCATGGTGTCCTGGTTAAGTGTTCCTATTAACACCGGTAAACTGTAAAATATTAATCGATTTCTTTTATATTTTTCTTCACATTTTACTTCAATTAAAAGTACCATTTTTATGAGTGTTGTAAATGAAAGCTCAGGATGACAAATACCTTTTCTCACAGCCCATTATGCTCACATTTATCAAGGGTGCAATATTAGTAGTAATATCACTGTTGCTGATAAACCAATTCTTGATTCTTTCTTTTCTTTTTCACCTTAGCCCTGTACAGTTAATGTTAAAGTCTATTGTATTGGTTTGTGACCAACAGTTTTCACCTCAGCCCTTTACAGTGAACGTTAATGTTAAAGTCTATTGTATTGGTTTGTGACCGACAGGCTGGACGAGTCTCTGTGGCAGAGTGTGGACCTGGAAGGAAAAGCCCAGCTGGACCAAGCCCTTGGGCAGGTGCTTACAACTGGAGTTCTGGGGCTGCGCTGCCCCCGTACCTGCATAGGAGAACCAGGTTTCACCCGCACACAGTTAGTTCCCCTACTTATTTCTATTACTGGAATATACTGTAGAGGTTTATAATCTGACTAATGAAAGTGAACACAGACTGCGTGTGGTATGTCTCACGAGTCCTCTTATTTCAGACCCTTGCGTGTTCAGCACATGGATCTGTCCAGCTGCACGGTCACAACCCAGGTTATACATGACATCATGTCCCGTTGCAGACGGCTCGTGAATCTAAGCTTGGAGGGACTGGATCTCTCTGACAGCATCCTTCAGTGAGTAGAGACGAACACTCTGTTATGATGATAATGATGATGATGTAGTGAACAATGTCACTTCAATGTATCCTGCCATTTTGACGGTGTTGGGCGTGGGCTTTAAGTTTTGTTCTGACCTGTCCTACAGGTCTCTATCCCAGAACAAAGGGCTGGTTCGGCTTAACCTGTGTGGCTGCTCTGGATTCTCTCCTGTCTCGCTTGGCGAGATGCTTAAATCCTGCTCACAGTACGTTTGTACCCTCGCTCAAATGTCTAGTTTTTATAAAAGTGTTTGACTGTGTTTTAAAAGTGTACTGTGAAGAATCTTGCGCCAGGAGAACGGAACTACTTTCTTTTGCATTGACCAGTTTATAAAAGCTGTATTAACTGTATTTCTTGATATTGTGAACGTACGAAAAGGCGAGTTGGATGCGATAATGATTTCCTTCACTTATGCAGTGCTAATTTTGCAATTTGAACAGAAATTGCAATGAGGTCATTACATGCTGTGCTTTTACAGCATTTGTTATAGGACACACGCCAGACCAGCTTTTAGATAAATTATAAATTTTGTTCTGGGCTTTTAGAATAAATCACTACATAGTGTAGCAAATTGTGATTTTAAATATTAAGAAATACACATTTTGTAAGCTGTCACATGAAATAGAAAGAAGTTCTTTTGTTACAGCTCGAATTCTAAAAGGTCCTTTCTGAAATATTTCTGACTGCATAATCAGTATATTTATTTTATATCATCATCTGAACATTGGCAAATGAATACAGAGGTTTGTTGCAAAACTGTTTCCATTCCTACACCAAGGCTTGATGAGCTGAACTTATCATGGTGTGACTTCAACGCTGATCATGTGAAGGTTTTTGTCAGTAACATCTCCTCCAGTACCACACAGCTCAACCTCAGTGGCTATAGACAGAACTTCACCATGGAAGGTGAGGAAACCTAAGACACCAGTTATATTAACCTGAACATTTTGTATTGTTTTGAGTTTAATTTACCAATGGCTTTTTCAGATCTGAAAGACTTGGTGGAGAGATGTCCTAATCTTGTAAATCTGGATTTAAGGTGAGGAGTTTGAACTGCATGTCATGAAATGTTTCTCCAAACTACAGTACTGTTTTGACTGACATAATTGAACATGGATTCAGGGCATGTGCTGTGCTACTTCATTCTGACAACTTGTGCTTTCATTTGTGTTACAGTGACAGTGTTCTGATAACGACCTCCAGTTTCCCCATCCTCCAGCAGCTGAAGTCTCTTAAACACTTAGCGTTAAGTCGCTGCTACCAGTTTCACCCTGCTGCCTTAGCGTGAGTGACAAACTTTGGTGATAACATGAAGGCTTGTAAGTGTATTCTCAAATGTCTTATCTTTGTTGTACTAAATGTCTTGTTTCAGTGATTTTGAGAAGTTTCCCGAGCTGCAGACTTTGGAAGTGTTTGGGCTGGTCCAGGACACCTACTTCCCAATCTTGTGTGAATCGTTGCCCCAACTAAAGATTAACACCCTGCCCTTCTCAGGCGTGGCTCGACCAGCAGAGGCCTCTCGGCGGGACCGCACCATGTGGGGAATGGCCTGTCGCCTGGTGTTCAGCCCGTAGTTACAATGCCTTCTGAATGCTGTCATTAACATGTCCTAACTTATTTCTCTCAGCGGCAGTCAAGATACAGGATGGGAATATAAGCTATTTTAAAGTGTGTCAGTGTCAGCCTTTGTGTGCATGCATGTTGCATAAAACCTTACACAATTAGCTGCAAACAGACACCATATCAGTGCTAATGAAGACTTCTGGTTTGTTGTGCTTTTGTCAGCACTTGTTTTTTTTTAATGGCAGCCATTCAAAGTTACTCAAGTAATATGGTAATTAATGGGCGTGACTATGGGCTGTACCATACTGAACATGTTATCCTATTGAATAGCATCCTTTCTCATTGCGCCTTGAGTACCATTTAACTGAATACAGAAGATTTTACAAATGTTTTAAAGTATTTTCACCTTCATAATGTTGATTGATATTGCGTAGCTTTTATAAGAATGACAATTTATTTTACTTGATATAATAATCATACATTCTGAGTATTTTTATATGGTTCTGATAATGAATCCAATGATCTTTCAAATGAATACATTCCAGACTTTTGTTTTATTTTGTACTAAAGCTCACCAACCTCAAGAACAGAGCGTGGTAATGTTGGTGCATTCTCTAATGGTTTTTAAGCTGGACATAAGAACATTAATTTTAATAACTATAAGTTGGTTGGCAAAGACGGGTTGGTCCCAGCAAAAACAAGCAAAGACGGGTTCGTCCCAGTTAACTGTTGCAGGAATAATCAGTCCCTTATGCCAAAATGGTTAGAATTCTTTGGAATGTGTTTATGATATGAGAAACTGCATTTTCAAGGCCCAGTTTCAAATAATGTAATGGACTTAGTAACTGTGGAAAAGTGATAACTTTGTAAATTAATGCCCTAACTGTAGAAATGTATATGTGGTTGTGGCCTGAAATATAGATGATACATTGCCAAATTTGAGGAACTTAAAAAGTAATTTTGTCTGATTAGATACAAAAAAGAAAGTGCACTGCAGTACAGGCTCCTTTAATGTGAAATAAATTGTAGCCTCCTACCACAAGGGGGCAATGTTTGTATTTGAGCCATGTTGGGTTTGTTTCATGTTCCAATTTTAATGAGATGCTTCATAGAAACTTGAATTTTAGATGTTATTCATGCATTGACAGTCTCAACGTATTATGTTTAATGTCTAAAATGTAACTTTTTTTATTCATAAATAAAAGCTTTTATTTAAATATTGTTAAGATGTTGAGGATGTGAGATCAAAATAATATGACAGTCTTTAAAATTGACACAATTTAATCATCAGACAAATCCTGATCTAGGATCGTATATCATGTCACAAACTAGAATTAAAACCCCAGAAAGTAGTCCATGGCAGAATTCACAACACCAAAGGAATTTACAGTTACATGTTGCCAAAATGTGCAAACTATAAAACCAGTTCTCTGAACTGGGATACATTTTTAAATGAACCAGATTTTTTGTGTTTTTTAGAGTTTGTAAAAATTGTAGTTGAATGTCAAAACTGTCAGATGAAATGCCTTCAGGGGCCCTGACCAATTGAGCAATAAAAAAATGTATTTTTCATATTTTTCACTTTCCAAAACCACCTGGTTGATGCCACACAGCTCGAAAAACACAAAAAATATATAAATCCCAAATAAAAAATGTTATCTTTGCTCTCAACACAGCAGTTTTCTAGTAAGAATTTGCAGTATAATGTCTAAGCCAGGGTTCCCCAAACCCTTCCTTGGAGGGCCTAGTGTATGCTGGTTTTTGGTCTTTCCCTTCAATCAGAGCAAAATGAGGACCTAGACTGCCAGGTGAGGGGAGATCCTAACCAATTAGTGAGCTACTCCATCAGTCATGTACAAGGTAAAAGCAAAAACCTGCATACACTAGGCACTCCATGTAAGGGTTTGAGGACCTGTGGTCTAAGCTGCTAAACTAAAATATAATAAATGCCTTGGTGAGAAAAGCTTTTACTCAACCAGGGTACCAAAGTACTCATGACATAAAAAGTGTACACATTTAAAGCAATCTTAAAAGAGTATTTGAGGAAATACTGCCACTATAATGAACCATCTGCAGGTGAACTCAAACTTGTTCCTTTTGGCCTAATATTCAAATGGTCAGAAAATCCTAACGTGTGCTGTTTTGCGCTAATAAATATCAGAGGGCAAGTCAACAGCCTGGCAGAATACCTCTGTTTTATAACACTAAACATGTCAAGGGATGGTTTTAACAAAGCCCAAACCTGTGGAATTAACATCTCGAGAGACGCAGCAAGACATTTAGCCAACATGCTGTAATTGTACTGTGAAAAATTAGAAACTGTGTAACACCTCATTTAAAGCTTGTGAAGATATTGGATGAATCCATATGATAAAAAAGCTCAATAAAACCCAAAATAACTACTACAGTCAACACCAATGCAAAAGTCAATATCACATTAACAATATAAATATTCTGTCCAACTCTCAATGCTCTACAAGCGTAGACCTTGTTTGAAGGTCAAAGGTCATATTTATTCTTGGGAATAGCCCCCTCTTCACAATTTCCCTTCCATATGCTGTTCAGGAGGCTCAGTATGTGTTGATTAGACAGTCAGTTTTCAAGGAGGACCGTTTTGAGCTTGTCCTCCTCGTTCATGGTGATTGTTGCTATTGCGCCGTCGTTGAACTCAAAAGAAGTCCCACCATCCACCACCATCCATGCATCCCAGCATCGCGATCGCACGCACACCCTGAGAAGATCAACCAGAGAAACGTCAAAGTGGGATCTCATATCTGGGCACTGCTGCAAGACAAGATGCGTGTCCACCGTATGGAGGACTTACCTGTTGGCAAACCCTCTTTGGCGACTGCTGGAGAACACTCTGTTGACAATGGGCTCCCTGATACTGAAGAACATTCTGCCTTCTTCTGGACCAAACACCAGTGACTCGTTGTATTCATCAGTCACTAACAAAACACATTGGAGGGTTTATCTAGACATTGTCCTTAAGCGTTCTCTAATCTATTCATCTGTTAACATACTGGAACTCACCCTTCTCAATTAAGTCCTGACTCACTGGAAAATCAACACCCGCTTGTGTCTTTCCTAGAGAGATACAAAAGAACCATGTCAGTGTAGTTTACAAATCATTGATTGGAATTACAGCCATCTTTTCTGCTAGATTTGACATACCTATCTTTAAGACTTCTTCCACAGCTTGTTCCACCAGCTTGTTAATATTGTAAGACCTGTAGGTGAACACACACACACACACACACACACACACACACACACACACACACACACACACACACACACACCTCTGTCAGGAGAACATTCCAGCCATGGAGGCCAATATAAATAAAATAAATCTGATTTCCTGATTTCTAGGTTCTTTTTAACTAGCCTGACAATAACGTAGCATTTACAGTGGTCTTCCAAGACTAGGACTGACCAACACCACCATATTAAGCAAACGAGAAACCCCAAATCACGTTAGACAGTCAGTATACCAGGCTTTAGATCCAGTCCCAGTGCAGATACTTAGACCAGAGCTCTTCTGTTTCTCCCACGGTCCATCGTCCACAGAGATCTCATAGTACGAAGCCCTATGGAGCGAGAAGGTGAGATGAGGATTGAGGGAGTTACACTTCACCCTGTGAGTGACGGACAGAGATCCAAAAATGAGTGCAGGGAGTCATGGAGGGGGTGGCAGTAGTGCAGGGGGAGTGACGGGGGAAACAACGGGCAGAGACGTGCAGGTAAACAGATATTCATGTTAATGATGTCATGGCTCGGTTTGACCAAGGGTACCTGGATGAGAGGGATTCCCCAATGAAGATCTCATTTAGTCCTCGGACAGGGAGTAGGTACGGCTTGGATACACTTTCCGACTCACCTGAATCAAAGAATGAAGAGCTAGAAAATGGATTCTTGAATAGCAAAAAGAAAAACAACAGAGACCAGCCCAAAAGACATGTTATCATTTATGACATTGCATACTAACTGTTGTTTTTCATTTTTCAATCAATTGCCAGGGACAGACCAACTGTCTTGAGGCACATGTAAAAGTCTAAGAGCTCGTACTGCGCTGGGCCTGCATGACGGTGCTGCGGTGAGCCTGGTTGTGTTGCTCCAGACTGAGCTGCTGTTCATGTAGGTTCACTGGGGTGGGATTGATCCCCGTCCCCTCCAGGTGAAGACGGATCCTCTGCCGCCACTGCCACCTGCAGGCCACAGAGGAGAGGGGTGGAGACGGAAAAACAGACAGACCAGGAAACGATCCAGTGAGTTGAGCAGTAGAGTGAAGTAGGAAGACAAGCACATGGAGGAAGAGAAGAGGGTCTGGTGAAACATGCTATGGTATTAATAGGCCTAACCGTTCCTGTAATCAGAAACTCACGTCTGGCTGTACTGCATCGGTAACACAAGAGGGCAGAGTATGAAGACGAAAGGTGCATTCAGGTTTTGGTTATTACTTTCCAGAATGTGACTCTTACTAAAATGTTGAAGAACTGAGCGACCTGCTGAACCAGGGATGTTGGGTACATGTTGATACATCACATTAATTCAAGGCACACCTGAGACTAGCAAGCCTAGCTAAAATAAAGTGAACATAGTTCATAACGCTGCAAACTGAAGGCACCACATGCATGCCGAACACAAAGGTCAGGCGATATATACATTTAAAGAAAAGCCTGTGTAACAGCAGTATTTTGGAAAGTACAAAAAATAAAACAAAACCTACTTGAATTGACCACGGCAGAGTTTTCGTATTGCCTCTGGGAAGGCATGTGTGTAATGCACAGGCAGACATAAGTGTCCCTCAGACCTTCATACCAAAAAAACAAGGTTCACTTGATAATTTGGCCCCTCCTTTATTCTGTAAAAACAATATATACACCACCCCTCTGCGTTATATTCACAAAGGTCTTACCTTTCAGGGTCTGTGTTAACCCCGAGAACCGGTTGGTCTTTATTGAAAACCTTACTGGACACAAGTAGCATAGTTCCATCACCTAACACATGGAATAGGACAGGGTCAGAACTAAATTATGAAGTGAACGGACACTTTCGTTTTTCTGACTATCGACTTTACACATTTAGATAGAACATTAATTTGTAGGAAAGGGTGCATGCAAATTAGTCACAAATATTCTATAACGATTAAAAAGGAACCGTTACCCCCAGCCGAGACGATCGCATCTGCCCAACTGACTGTTTCTTCATCATACTCCCCTCTCTTCACCACGTGCACCTCAATCCCCTCGTTCCTAAAGGAAACGCAGACACACACAGTTTAATGAGGACAGTTTTTTAACTTCAACTGTTTGTATACATTTAAACCAACAATATTCTCTAAGAAATGCTCACTGTAGACTCTTCACAATGTGTTCCACATTGCGGGTGTGGATGTTGTGTCTCTCTAGAAGTCCTAAATAGCTAGAGCCCTTCAACGCAAGCTGCAAAAACACAAATACTCATTAGCACAGCTATAACCAAAACAGGGACATCTGAAACATGCTCGAATAGTCAGGATTACCATACGACTATCAACATTGTGAATCTTACATCTGCGTCAAGAAAATGATTGCTCCATGACAAATCTAGACTGGTTCACAAGATCTCCATTTGTGAACTGAAAGCTTATCTGTTTTGTTCTGTTGCCTGGTTTCTCAGACAGGAAGTATTGTTGTGTATGAACAAATGAACAGAGGAGTGTTTGAATCATAGTCCGTCATATACCATCTATTTCAAACTATTTTCAATTTCCTTACCAAATGTTTTAAGTCCTCTTCTGAAAGCTCTGAAAAGCGATATCTTTGCTGCTCGAACTCATATCTCGTCATCTTTGTAACCACAGCAACTTTTGCGGGTTTGAAACCACTTTCAGCTTGTGAAGCAATATTCCGTGCCCCCATTTGGATCGGAGGACGACCTGAGCTTCTAGCCAAATTAGTAGTCGCTCGTCTTCCAAGGCAAAACAAATTTATAAAAGAACGGCGAGTCATTCTTGTAAATTATATAAAAAAGAGGAATCTAGTATGTTATTTGTTGTTAGTCCCCTTTAATGTGGGCATATGCCAAGCAATGTGTTATTCCGATATTGGCAACTTTAGATGACGCTTTCTCCCAGCTTTTTGACCTGGGTCCATTAAGGTGTTCTATTCAAGCATTAAACTTGTATCCAGTTACTGCGAGACCATTAGCCTAGTTCTGATTTGACAAAGCCAGACTGTAGCAACCTTGGCTTGCAAGCTTAGTTAACGATATCAGCTTAAAACCAAATCACATAATCTTCTCTATGCAGCGCTCTGTTTTAACTTTAATGAGCTGGCTAGGCAGCTACGGTAACTAATCAATGACAGTTGGAGACACGTTTGTTTTGTCTGTTTACACTTGCCACCTGGAAGAGGGAGAAAGGAAGGTCATGCACACTCTGAGCCAACCAGATAGCACGGGGTCGTTCACGATAGTTTCCAATCTGTCAGATGTCTATGCAAAACCTTATCACTAGACAAACATGGATCATTCAAAATACAGCAACAGGCTAAACACGCAATACGGTCATTAGCCTATCAAACTAGATAGATGGCTACGTTACTTGCTAGCGACTCAATCAATGAAAAATGTAATAATCATTAAAACATTACTTTTTTTGATAGACACTAATTCTACACAGCTCGAAAAAAATACATATGAATGTATCTTAGACTTCAAAAACACCAGTACCCAGCTGCATCTCATTCGACGCCATCTTGGAAGCACGTGCCACACGCTGCAGATAACTGACGCTAAATCGTTACGTACTAAATCGTTACGTACTATCAGAGACAGTTTAGAAAGTGAGAGAATAATCGTATCAGGTTCACCACGGTACACTTATTGAGATATATATATATATATATTGAATTGAATTGAATTGAATTGAATGCCTTTATTGTCATTGTATTTTACAATACAGCGAAATTAAGAGCGCTTCTCCAGTTGGTGCATACAATAAATACAATAAGTTATTCGTACAAGACCTTTAAAACTAAATTAAAACAATGGTAAAAACAGAATAAAAGTCATAGTGCAGGGGTTAACAATGAGTGACTGGGTT
>JACXGM010030669.1:0-13225 GCA_016801145.1 Umbra pygmaea
CTGACATGACCAGGACACATGATACTCTAGAGCAGCAGGGCAGTGTGGGAGTCCCTGACATGACCAGGACACATGATACTCTAGAGCAGCCGGGCAGTGAGGGAGTCCCTGACATGCATGACTAGACTAGCGTCTTTGACGACAATGACTGGCTTCAACATGGCTGCTAATTGGCTCAGGTCTATTTCTCTCTGACGACTTATTGGAGTCTTCATGCAACTAAGTCTGACCACAGACTAATGTGTACTCTACTTCAAAGTAAATAGAGCTCAATTTGGGATGAAAAATTAATTTGTGTCTAATTTCCCACTGATTGGGAACAATCTCAATTTGACAACAGTTGCTTAAGATTCATTAGTTCTTGGCCAGCTGCATATATCCTTTAATAGCTTCCCATATACAGATGTTTAGCAGTAAACAAACATCATGACTGATGCCAGCTTTTGTTTAGACATGGCCCTTTCCAAAGGACCAGAGTAGTGAAATGCGCAAAAGAATGCTGATGGAATTTAATGCTTACTGCAGACTAGCGAGAGGCCTTATTTCTGTTATTAACCGGTCATCAAAGCAATTGCAGCAGTAAAAAGTGATGTCATCTCCCTGGTATGCTGTGCCTCAAATACCACGGCTATCAGTCAATCAAAATTCAGATGTCTGAGCACTTCGGTTTCTAAGAGATTATATACCAGGTGTGTGACACCATATCATGTTGCAGTGCTCTAACTGCCATGATTACCAGTTTATAACAGCAAGAAGGCATCTCAGGGTTTCGGGTGTTTTTGCCAATATGCCACCAGCATGCAGCAATGCACTGTGTCTAACAACAATTTCTTATAGTCCAGAGCTATGCTGTCAGTAGTGGATCTATTCCTCTCGGTTTGGGTCTATTGTTGCTAAGGTGCACACTGATAAGCATCCTGAGCTAAGATATGCCTATCACCAACGTGACATATTTCCATCTGGTAGCCTTTTAATTTTCAAAATAAAAGCACCCCCACACACACACACACACACGTATCTGCTCTGCAATCGCTGCCTTTTCAGTGCCAACAAACAAGGTTTCAAATGGCATCTTCAGCCAGTGACACGATGTAGCTCATCTGCTTCCCAGAGCCACAGCCAGGTCACACTATTTTAAATTCATTTGGTGGGAGGGAGCGAAAGAGGAGGGAAGAAGGAGGCTCCTGAACACAGAACACGGGCTTGTCCTTTGCTGGAGGTCACTCCCAAAGCCAGTCATCATATTCCATGGATGAGGGAATGGGAGAGATAAGTGTTTGTGTGTCTGTGTGCCCGTACTTGTGCCTGAAAGTGTATGTGCGTTAGCGTGTGTATATGTGTGGGAGTGTGTCCATCTGTTCGTGTGTGTGTTTGTGTATTTCAGTGTGTGTGCTCTGTGCCCCGTGGAGATGCACAAGAGGTAAGGAATCATTACCATATCCACACCGTTGGCTATTCTGAGGGATTTTCTGTAATAAGAGGGGCTTTGTACTTCAGCCTGCCCTCCTGTGTTTCGGCTAGGGTTTTTGGTGTGATCACTTAATCACAGGGCCTGTCAAAAAGACAGAGGAAAAGGAATTACACACAGCATATGAAGTACAGATTAACTGGGAATGCTAATTGAGTAACAACTTGTGGTTTTTCCACCACACAGTTTACATAAAGCACTAAGTCATCAATTTTGATGCCATTGTAATGCCATGTAAGACTTTCAGTGATTGTAAAAGTATTTCTATCACCTTCCGTATGATGATCCATAATGATATTTACGAGTGGTTAGTATTTATTAAACATACAGTGTGCAGATTGTCTGAGACTGGTGAAGCACCACAGGGGTTGAGCAGACAGTTCCATGTCCTGCTGGGTTAACAGTTAGCAGGTCTGTGGCAGCTTTTTTCCCCATCTACAGTACACTGTGGAAACTTACCTGTCTCATATGGTGGCAATGATACAGGTGAGTGTTTCCCAGTTCAGTGTAATGAACTATTCATTATTGTGATGGTAATTTACTATTATGTACATGTCAATTGTGTTGAAAAGGCTACTGTGTGAATTTGAAACAGTACCCTATGTGTAATTTACATATAGAACATCATCCAATCTATTTGAGTAAAGCCAACATTCTACGTTAGCAGTCAGTGTTTGACAGATTAGAGTCGAACGATGGATTTATGTTTATTTTTTCACTTTTGTTTTTTCATTATACATTTCAATTTTTATTTCCACTTGCATTTGCAGTGTAAACAAATGTTTCCCCCGCCAATAAAACCCTTCAACTGAAACTGAAAGAGAGAGACCCTTGTTTTGAGGCTTCAGGGCTTTGTGCTCTAAACCCTCTGTGGTTTGGCTAAGTACTGGCTGTACACACGCTAATAACTAGTACACTTTGGGTCCGCCAGAGGCTGCCTTCGTCCTCAAAATACTTGTTGACAGATAAAGAAAAACGCCATCTGCTTTGAATGATCGGAGCTCTGCTCGGTTCTTCACAAGGGCCCTTCCGCTCGCCGTGTGGGTCACAGCCCCTGAGGTGACACCCCTGACACCTCTCCCTTCTAATCGACCCGTCCCCCTGACCTCCAGGGCAGGGGTATTCCACTTGTACCCCCATGGCCCCATGCCCCCTCTGGTCTACATTAGCTAGAGGCTGGACTCTTGTTTGACTCTGCTGAGAGAAGTGTGTCTTTACAGTTCCACTTCAAAGGGATGATTAGTGCGAACATGCAGGACCGGTTTATCTCAGACATTACGAGAGCAGCATCACATCTTAGTTTTGCTGAACTGTAAAAGTAAGCGAGCTGCTCACATCTCCACTCATTCGAAGAGGGCCCTCTAGAGGGGGCTGCTGAGGATCTACGGACATAGTTACGGTGTCTCTGTCCTGTTAACTGAGACAAGAAGCCCATCAAATCACTGCGTACATTTATGCACATTGAGTCTGGGAAAAGTTAAATATGATAATGACGAGTAATGATCAAATCAAATATCACATGCGCCGTATACAACAGGTTTGCCCTTTACTATGAAATGGTTTGCTTTACAAGCTCCTCACAATTGTGGAATTGAGTAATGAGTAGTAAGATACCAGAAACACTATAATGGACAAATAACAATAGTATGATAATGTTTATGGAGGTAATGACAAAGGTGGTGATAATAATGGATATGATTATGATGAATATTGTATAGGAATCCTCACAACCCAGTAACAATTTTGTATCATGTTTTAACTTGATATTTGACCCTGCCTACCATCGTCAGTTATTCAAACTATTGCTCAATGCAAATAAAATATTAAAAGCACAGAGAATTAGCACATTTTCCCTTTTCTTAAACACGTTAGAACATAAATTTATGACTGTGAAATCAATTTAAAGATGATGGTTCACACATGTTCAACGGTATGCCTGTGTGCATTTACATGGCTAAAGAAAAAGAAATAACTTGCTAGATCTAGTAGAAAGTAGTCTTCATTAGCAACCTTTTGATCCCCGACAAATTCTCCCTTCTCCTCGTCTGTGATGCATTGAAAACAGTGGGTTATGATGACACTTACGGCCTCGGTGCCTTGGTTTAAAATGACATGTTTGGGTGAAATGCACCAAGACATTGTCATCATCTGCACTGTGCAATCTATGCCCTGAGCTCTGTAGCTTACTGAGGTAAAGTGGTCTGGGTGCAACGGTGTTATGGTGTTATCCAGGCGGGCAAATGAACGCTGTTTAGCCT
Organism: Umbra pygmaea; assembly: GCA_016801145.1. Classification (NCBI taxonomy): domain Eukaryota; kingdom Metazoa; phylum Chordata; class Actinopteri; order Esociformes; family Umbridae; genus Umbra; species Umbra pygmaea. Next base: position 3,727 of record JACXGM010030669.1, read on the forward strand.
GATTGAACTGTCTGCGTGGTGCTGCCGTGGAACCAGTGGGAGAGGCATGGCTCAGCCTCCTTCCTCCTGGACGGCTCTGTCGCTAGCATGCCCAGCTATTACCTGTTAACCAGCAGACTCCTGTTTCACCAGAGAGCTATCACATTTCATAACACGGAAAAATAACACTTTAGCAGGGGGTCAGGTGGGGAAGTGGCACCTCTAAATGAGGGTTAAGGCCGTATCATTGTCTTCTCCGGCGGAGGCACAGCCCACCTCAAATAATTCTGCTGACCTTCGTTGCCATGCGGCTGGTTCGACAAGGAAGGGTGAGCGAACGGGTAGACGATCCTTTTCACGCAGCCAGTTCAACCCATTCCCCCTTAAAATGGCTTTTTCTTCTCCTAGACAATCATCTGATACGGCGGCTGAATGAAATCACAGATTACTTAAGAGAGGTCCTCTCTCCCTGAGATAAGGCCTGGGTTCTGGCACCTGTACAGACTCCTACTCTCCTCTTTTTTCCGTGGCTCTTATCTGCTCTTTTCTTCTCACTTTTTTTACTCATCGCCTTTTCAAAAAACCTGAGCACTTGATTTGAAATATGTCAATTGGCAGCAGCCAGTGTAGATGAATATGTAAATGTCTGTAAGCTTTTTTAATTATAACAGATTAACTGTATTGTGATATAATACTTAAGGGAGATGGCCCTTTTTTATGTAGCTCAATATAATTTCACTGGGACCATATATAGGCTAATGTTCAATTTTCTTTTTTATTTAGTATTTATTTTATTGAAATTGTGTGCCTTATACTTATTTTGTATGTATTTTACCCGGAATCCTAGGGACATCATCCAAATAAATCTTCCTTCTTTGTGGCAGACATGGAATTCAACCATGTATTAAATAAAGAATGATATCCATTATACATTTGAGGATGAAAAATAATACTTTATTTCCCTTGTGTACATGCACTATATATGAGGGTGGAGAGAACACTTTCTATTGATCTTGGCTTTCATTAGGTGAAAATGCCTCCCCTGGTGGAAAAACTGCAACTTCTCAAGACAACTTGAATCTGAGTAAAAGCTATAAGAGGGACATCTCTGGAATTATACGCCCCATCTGAGATATTTCTCAAACAAGGGACACTGAACCTAAATGAATTGGCTCCTGCAATGGAATCACTGTAATAGACTCAGCTAGAAGCATCCATAGAACATAGTGTGTAGACAGATTGACAGGGTTAATCACACACGCACACACTTTCACACACAGACATTTAACAGTGTGAAGAGAGCGGGACAGACGGGGCCTGGGGAGAACGTTAGGTGCCAAAGTGAGTCACAACTCGATCATCTAGAAATCGTGCCGGCGGTGGCAGTGCCTGGAGAATCAGAACACAGCGCCTCACTGTGGTGTGGAGTGAGATTCATAACGACAACAAATATGGGATTTACATTTGTTTTTTATACATATAAAAAAAAGAAAATGGTGAACGATGATGTGGAGGATAGATACACATTCAAATATATTCCATACAAATTGGATGCAGTTTATGCTTTCATAAAATCAAAGCATATGTAAATTTCACAATCTTGGTGTTTTTAATTATCTGTACGGGTTGTTTATGATGTTTTTTATTCATTCCAAGTTATGGATATTTCTTGATAACAGAGCTTATCTAAATTATACTGGTAACACAGAACGACTCATGTCTCTGCATCCCCCATCTCTTTCTTCCAGTTTTCCCTGTTTCTCTAGACAGCAGATGGAGGAGAACAGGGACTGACTGGAGGGCTGATATACTGGGTTTAAATCAGTAATTAAACCTGAACATGGACCTGATGGTTTTGTCTTATATCCTGGGGATCTACTCTGTGAAATTAAATATTTGAGTGCTGGGGGGGCATGTCACTAAATCCATCAGGAATGGAAATGGGCTTAGAGCCTTTGCATAAGATTATCCAACTTCATTTTTGTCTTTAGTTTTTAATCATGTCTTTGCTTTAAATTAATGTTAATAATAATCTTAAAAAGTGAAAATGAAAATATTACAATAGATTATAATAGATTAAAAATCTGTCCATGGGCTGTGTGACTGAGGGCTCACAGATGATAAATGAATAGTTTTGTATGTGGGACTTTGAGCTGACTTGGGACTACATACCAATTTGCCATTGAGGAAATATGCCACTCCAAGCTGAAGAACATTTGATAAATGTACTATGTAGTTGTTGCAGTTTTAGTTGATGTGATTAATCGGATATATGTATTTACATCACAATCTAGAAAGACTTATTCATGTGCAGAATTTCTTAGAGAAAGTGTTCGATAGATAAGAAGAGGAAGCCAGGTCTAGTCAATGGTAGCACTTATCTTTGAGAGGAGTTGTGAGGAAGATTGCCTTTCAATCCACATGTATTATCTTAAAACTCTTTGAGGTATTTTGTATAAGAGCAACTTAGCTACTTAGGAATGCTTTTTACTGTTCTTCTGGGGGATGCAGCACTTTAGCAAGTTTCACCCAAAACAAACATCTGCACGGATTACAAAATTAAAAGATTTCTAAAGAGGTGACCTGAATATATAATCTACAAACAATACAAGCTGCCTACATTTTCATTTATTTAGTCACAACACACAGTATCAGATTTTCAGCTATAAATACAATTGCCAAAGTAAGCCATCTTACACAACAGTAGCACTGCCACAATTTAGCCTGTTCCATATAGTTTAAAGGTTCACTCTGCAACTCCCTGTCTTCAAACGTCTAAATCTGGAGTCGTAATTTTAAGAGCCGCCTCCTGATTACAGAATGTTGACTTTGCAAAACTCTTCCCAACTTATTTTGTCAGATTTTGTTTATCTCAGAACACTAGGGCGGGGTAGGAGGGACGTTTTCTCCGATAAGTATTCCCTGTTGAAATCCTCTTTAATTCATTGGTAACGAAGTACAATGGAATGCCGGGTGCTCTAATGCCGCGACAAACCCTGGCAACAGCAGAGTGCACATCCAAGACCGTCCCAGTGCTACCTGTGCCATGGAGATTAGGCCATTGTGTTTGGGGGAATGTTATCTGCACCGTGCCAAGCACGCTCCTTCTCTGTAAAGTCGCCAGTAAGACGTGGCAGTTTTTGTCCTGTGGATTTATCGATTCTGTTTTAGGGGGGGCGAAGAGAAAAAAAAAGGTAACTTAATACACTATAGTCTATCTTTGATATAGTTTTCAATGGATCTCTTTAGTCTTCTTCTGTGTATTTTTACTTTCTGTTTTGATCTGTACTGTATTGTACAGTATGTAAAGAAGGAACATTAATGAGCGTGCTCCCAGAGAAGTTTTATCTGTATTCTACAGAGATCAGGGGCTTCGGCTCAACACACTGCAGGCCTACTGGCTGCCAAAGGCTGGTACATGTAAATGAACCAAGCTCACAACAACACGGGGAGGCAAAGAACCGAAACCACAAACGCCTGGGCTCAGCTCCTGAGCCTCCGTGAGGGCTAAACCGCATCTGACCGCCAGGAACACCTCAACTCCCCTCCGCCTCTCAACGGCCGGGCTGCACTGTTTATAGACCAAAGGACTCAGTATTAGTTTAAAGATCATCTGAACTCCTGCATTACGGATTGCAGTGCAGTGTCGGGAACAAGGCCTTGGAACCCGCAGTGTTACATGTCATCAAATCTTTCAAATCATCCTAATATGAACATGACAGTCGAGCACTAACAGATTCCAAATAGGCTGTATTACAGTCCTACAAAGACAATAACTGTCTGACATGAGCCCGAGCCTTTAAGCCATCTGTGGCCTCTGGGGTGGCCTGACGAGCAGCAGACTACAACCACAGCGACGCTACAAGGGACTATAGCTGGATTGCAATAAACAAAATGAGTGAAAGTGGAGCTGAGTGAGTGAGTGACTGGCAGAACGCAGTGTATCAGAGCTTTGCTGTGCTGTGTCGGCACTCTGATTTCGTTTGTGCTATTACATAATTACATTTGGACTTGGATCGTGCTTTTTAGGAGATTATGTGCGCATATGTTGCTTGTACATGTGCCAGCCTGTGAAATGGGTCTCCTTTCATGAGTACTCTATTAGGTTTAGAGAGTTTATTGAAAATCAGAATTAGCTGGCTGCCAACTGTTAATGAATTGGTGTTATGATCCTAGTCCAAAGGATGGCTGTCGTGCTATAATTTAGGATCGACACATGCAAAAAAAAAGATCTGCTATACAAAGATTGTAAATTAAGACGTTATGTGCTACGGGGCTTTTAGATTTGATAAGGATTTATTTACGGCTGTTTGAAATGTGCTGTGTGTTGGATGTTAGAATACTTACAGAAAATGAAACAGTGTTTGTATGACGTTCCTTTTTCTCAAGCGTACACATAAAGTATTTTTCTTTGTTCGTCTCTCACAGTACCCCAGTCCTCTCCAGAGTATGTAACTGGCCCCCTTGTTGTCTAAGCCATGCTTCTGTCTCTATATGTCTCTGCTTTTCTACCACCTCCTCATTCTCTGTACTTACCTGACACTTCTCCGCTCTCTCTTTCAGGTCCGGCTTTGGCAATTCTGGCAACCTAGGCGAGATCTAAGTATTTTGGATTTTTTTGTTTAATAACAAGTCATTGATTAGAATGCATTACTGTTCAGCTCAGTAGTGGCTTCACCTGACTTTATGAAAATATACTGTGTGCACTTATAAGTCAATCTTGAAGATGTAATATGTACATTTAGAAATAGTAAACAGTTAACGATATTTGAATTGAAATGGTTTAAATGGCCTATCAACTCAGGCAGAGGCAGCCATAATTAACCTTTGCATAAATTTTTCTAAATGTATACAGTAGTGGCAGTACAGCTAGAGTTACTTCTGCATTAGCTAGTTTAAACAATATGGTTTTATCCAAGTTAGAAACATCACTGCTAATTTATTAACATGCCTAAATGGTCAAGTGTCCACAGTGCTTACCTCTGTTTTGCGTTTCTTCATTGCCCGTCCCCCCTTCGGTCGGGTGCTGTAGAGAAGAGCATGTGACTTGCAAAAATGGACAAGGGGGGTGCTTAATATATTACTGTACTTGGAGAAATGCAACATTTCGTTGTGCGCAAATTGGCGCCCCTTTGATTACTTGAAGCCCTTGGCGAGTGCTGTGTCCACGTCCAGTGGGTCTGCTCTAATTTCTTCTCCCCTGGATTCATCTTCCGTGTGTTTTATCCATCCCTGCTTGGACATTGCTACATATATGAATGGACAGGCCAGTTGGTCCCACCATATCTCGAGTTCTCTCTCTCTCTCTCTCTCTCTCTCTCTCTCTCTCTCTCTCTCTCTCTCTCTCTCTCTCTCTCTCTCGCTCTCTCTCTGTCTCTCTCTATGGATCTGTCATATCTTTTCCTGCAAAACTGAATATATCACCCTCTTCCCACCGCTCCCTCTCCCTGTCGACCAAACCGCCTGCGCGGGACTGTAAAGGTTTAAGCGGTTATTCCAGTCATTATTGGCTGTTAAATCTAGTGATGGTCGTAAAGGCCCTGCCAGTCTCCCCAATGCCTCTGAGGTCGGCTGACGGCCTGCTTTATGAGCTCCCAGGGCTGTGCATCACCGCTGGCCCGCAGCTCCGCTCCGCTCTGCCCTGCGCACGGTGCTGTCAGCTGCAAGCTCCAGAGGATGGAGGCAGAATGGATAGGCAGGCCGCAGACAACTATCCATTACTCCTGGCTGGCGGCTTAACTGGTTTAACCTGGGCCGCCGATCGGCCCGTCTGCCTTTGCTGCAACGGCCCTGTGCATGCTGCGTAGCGGCTGGTCGGGTGATTTGTGCCTCCTCATTATAGAAAGTGACGAGACTTCTGCAGTCATCGCACAAAAAGCTACTGTCACCATGTGGATGACAGTCTGCAGTTTGTCCAATTTATGGCACATTTCAAGAAAACGTCAGACTTTACAATCCGTAAGCCCGAGGGTGTGAGTTACTCCCCCTCGTAATTTGTGTCGTTTTCCTTGTTGTTCGTTGCGGTGAAATTCCCAAGTTCACCGTTGAGTTTCTGGAGTGAGCAACATCAATTTTTATTTGACTTGTTTAAAGGCTCATAATAAGCATTGTTATATGATAGTTCTGCTACAGACGGCAAGGAAAGAAAGGACACTATTAATATCAGAGATCTCATTTATCATAACAGAAATATATATATATAGTTTTTTTTTCGCATCGAAATAATATACAGAATTTGAAATGGAACGCAAGAATGTCCTGAGCATGGAGTCAAGGAGGGGGAGGAGACTATTGGCCTAATTATAACACAGATAGTCTTCATTATATTAGATACGTTGCCACTAATAAATATGAGATGGTCAGATCCTCCTAAGATGAAACACATCCCTTGGCCAAGAAATATATTAATTTATCCAGTTGAACTATATTCAATGCCCTTTACACAAATGAAAATCTATTAATTTACCCATGTGATTAATATTCCACACCCTTTAAACCAATTCTAAATATATATTAACTTTCATGTGAACGGGACATTGTTCTTAACTTGTAGTTATGGTGTGTGGTAATAATTCAGTGGCCTCACAGAGTGATTGGAGGAGGAAATGTTCCAGTGGAAAGTGGATAGATAGGAGAAAGAGAGTGTGCCCCTTCTCTCTGGCGTTAAAGGACCAACTCCAGAGCCATGCCCTTGGATGTCTGTTTCCCTCTCTTCCTTAAAGCGGTTTTGAGGACTGTGTGTCTGTCTGTGTGCCAAAGCCCTATTCTGTGAAGCAGAGCCCCCTTTTCTCTCTGGCCCCTGGTGACCTCACCCTGCTGAATGAAGTCATTGAGTGAAGTGCATGAAGTCAAACCAGGGTTCCAGAGAATTATTCAACTCCATCAGAGGCAGGAACCTGGACAGCCATATTGGATCTAGTACAGCCTCAGCTGGGAGGGAGGGATGTGGGAAGACTAAAGAGATAGAGAAAGGAGCTGACAACCAGCTGATAACCCAGTCCTTCATGTTCCGGGGACATCAAAGGGATGAATAAAGGGAGGGCGAATTCTCTCACTGCTGGATGAGTGCAGAGTGACCTCATCCCTACACTCTGATGGATGTTGCTTCCAGTTGTTAAACTTCAGTGCTTTTTCATCAAACATCAACATTAATTTCCATAGTAAAATGCACCTTAACTGTCTGTCTGTCTGTCTGTCTGTCTGTCTGTCTCTCTCCTTACCACTGCTGTCTTCCTGGCTGTCTGTCATGCGAGGCAGCATGCAGCTCTGTCTTAAAATAAAGAGGAGACCACTTCAACATCAATTACAATTGAGTCTGCCATTCACTTTTGGCCTGTGAGGTCTGTGTGTGTGCACGTGTGTGTTTGTGTGTGTGTGTTTGTGTGTTTGTATGCTCTTTTCCTGTCAGAGTTGGATTCAGAACACTGCTCAGTGTTGTTTTGCCCAGTGTGGAGGCTGTGGATTGAAAGTAGGGTGAGCTTTCTGTCAGAGATGAACTGCCATTAGCTGGCCCGACAATTCTTTGTTATGCTAAAAGTTTGTCGCTTTATTCACAGAACGACCCCTCCATACACTTTTCAGCAAAATAGACTTTATTTTATCATTTTATTGCTGCCTTTCTTGTCGGAAAAGGGTAATTTAGTGATGTTTCATGGTGTGCGACAGAGAAAGAGAGAGAAAGAGAGAAAGAGAGAGAGAGAGAGAGAGAGAGAGAGAGAGAGAGAGAGAGAGAGAGAGAGAGACAGAGAGACAGAGAGACAGAGAGAGACAGAGAGAGACAGAGACAGAGAGAGACAGAGAGACAGAGAGACAGAGAGACAGAGAGAGAGGGAGATGTGTTTAATGTCTGCATTCCTGAGTTGTGTGAAAGGCGTTTGCTTTCTTTGGGTAGAATGAGGAGATCAATGACCCTGAAACAGATTCCTCACATTCACAACACACACAAAGAGTCTTGTACTCCACAGGGTTACTGCATTACTCTATAGGATTACTGTATTACTCTACAGCGTTACTGCTTTACACTATAGGATTATTGCATTGCTCTATAGGATTACTGCATTACTCTATGGTGTCACTGCATTACTCTACAGAATTGCTGCATTACTCTATAGTGTTACTGCATTACTCTACAGCATAGGTCATCAAGCCTCTCCTCAGGGACCTCTAGACGTTCCAGTATTTTGTTGCAGCCATGAACAGGCCCACTTGATTTATTAATGAAAGGCTTGATGACTGACTGACAAGCCTACGGTAATCAGGTGTCCCTGTATAGGGCTACAACAAATCTCTGGAACGTCTGGGCATCTCTGAGGAAAGGGTTGAAGACCAATGCACTATAGGACTACTGCATAACTCCATATGCTTACTGTATTACTCAGTAGCGTATACTGTATTAATTTATAGGATTAATGCATTACTCTGTATGCTTACTGTATTACTCAGTAGCGTTACTGTATTACTCTACAGCACTCATACTCAACTCTGGACCTCGAAGCCAGATCCACTCTACTTTTTCCTTGCAACCCTGTAATCTGGGATTTATTTAGACCTGGGACACCAGGTGAGTCCAATTAATGTTGATATAGAACAGAAAACCTGCAGGTTCGGACCCCATAGTGTTAGTGTTGCATACACCTGCTCTGTAGGGTTACTGCACTACTCTATAACGTTACTGCCTTGTTGTATATGATTATAGCATTACTCTATAGTGTTAATGCATTTTTCTATTGGGACATTGTGTTACACTATTATATCACTGCATTTCCTTATTGGGAATAATGCATTACTCTATAGTATTACTGCATTAATCTATAGGATTATTGCATTACTTTATGAAGTTACTGCATTAGTCTACAATTTTAATGCATTACACCAGCAGGTTAGTGCATTACTCTATATGACTACTGTATTATTCTATTGGGATACTGCATTACTCTAAACGGTTAATGTGTTACTCTATCTTTATTGTTTTATTTAGAGTTACTGCATTACCCTATACAGGGTCACTACATTACTCTATATGGTTACTACATTACTCTATAGGGTCACTACATTACTTTATAGGGTCACTACATTTTTTATTTTTTTATTTAACCTTTATTTAACCAGGTAAGTTGACTAAGAACAATTTCTTATTTACAGCAACGACCTGGGAGCAATTAGGGTAAAGTGTCTTGCCCAAGGACACAACGACATTTGGCTCAGTCGGGAATCGAACTGGCAACCTTCTGACTACAAGTCTGACTCCCTACCCACTGGGCCATCTGCGCCCACATTAGTGTATAGGGTCACTACATTACTCTATATGGTTACTGAATTACCCTATAGGGTAACTACATTACTCTATAGGGTCACTACATTACTCGATAGGGTCACTACATTAGTCTATACGGTCACTATATTATTCTATAGGTTCACTACATTACTCTATAGGGTCACTAAATTACTCTATATGGTCACTATATTACTCTATAGTGTCACTATATTACTCTATAGGGTCACTACATTACTCTATAGGGTC
>JACXGM010030670.1:0-13215 GCA_016801145.1 Umbra pygmaea
CAGCTGGGAGGAGGCCTCGGGGAAGACCCAGGACTAGGTGGCGGGATTATATCTCCAACCTGGCCTGGGAACGCCTTGGGATCCCCCAGTCGGAGCTGGTTAATGTGGCTCGGGAAAAGGACGTTTGGGGTCCCCTGCTGGAGCTGCTGCCCCCGCGACCCGATCTCGGATAAGCGGACGAAAATGGATGGATGGATGGGGTGTTTTGAAGCAGGCTGTCCATGCTTGGCAATCATCAAACCTAAATGAACTGGAGATGTTTTGCAAGGAGGAATGGTCCAAAATACCTTCATCCAGAATCCAGACACTCATTACAGGCTATAGGAAGCATCTAGAGGCTGCTATTTCTGCTGAAGGAGGCTCAACTAAATATTCATGTGATATTTCTGTTGGGGTGCCCAAATGTATGCAACTGTCTAACTTTGTTTTGATGCATATTGCACATTTTCTGTTCATCCAATGAACCTAATTTCACTATTGAAATATTACTGTCCTTCAGTTATTTGATAGATCAAAATGAAATTGCTGATCCAAACACCCAATTATGAAAATCATAGAAATTTTCAGGGGTGCCTAATCCTTTGCATATGACTGTAGATAATATAAATCTATATTCACTTACCAGATTTATCTGTCTTGGCAAAGAGGTCATCCTCTTTGAAAAGGTAATCTGTGAAAGGAATTTATCATCATCACCAGTACAAGCATGATCATCATCATCAGTATCAACACCCCTGGCAAACTTGTCTTCCCTTGTTCTAAAATGCAAGTTTAAATGTACTTCCAGACCAGATTCGAGAAGAGCACTGTTTTCGCTCATTGAATTGTAACAAAAAAATCTATGTACAAAAGGCAGCATTGGGTTGTCCTTTTCAGTAACCTATAAAAATACCCTTTAATTAATAATTTGTAGATTGTCTGGATTTTCAATGTGTCAGGTGACATTAACATTACTGGACAAACAGGGCAGTGTTTATCTTCAAAAGGAATTTGGTCCGGTTCCCTTCGAATTGACAACTGTGTTCTGCAAGGGAATATTTGGTTTCTTCCTTTTCATTATGTTTTAAACAATATTGATTTTTAATTAAGAAATTGTAAAGACTTGTATGCAGATGACATTCTTATGTTTTCTCTTGCCCCTTCTTTTGATAAGACTTGATCTTTTTCCAGTCCATGACAATTCCAATCAGAGAAGTTTAACAGATTGTATTGATGCTACTTTCATATTTATGCTGGTAACTACTGGCAATATTAGCTATTTAGTGTTTTACACATATGAAGAACTTTCTATTTTACTCTTTACTATGAAATTGAATGTAGCTTTGAAAAGATTTGCATTATTATCAATTATGACTTCTTTAACTAAAGGAACATGTAGGTGAAGATGTACAATAGTTGTCTTTTGTTTACTGCTATGATGACTACAAGCTGTGTAGGACAAGTTAAAAGGCAATGTGGCAATATCAGAATTGAAAGCAAAGCATGCATTGCACTTATTTATTACATGACATTTTCATGAACTTCACAATAACATTTTGTTGCATTACCCTAAATCAAACCATATACCTCAATCTCTCATATTTATTTGGTTTACCTACCAATAGCCATAATTGTGTCCTAATTTGGGAAATAAAAATAATTGATGGAAAATATAATTAATATGTTTAAACAATTGAAAGTATTTGGGTTGTAGAAGTCCTAGACAATTTCAAAGTGCTAATTTGTATAAAAAACATTGATGGTCAATACAGTGCATCTGTAAAGTATTCACAGCACCTTTGCTCAATACTTTGTTGAAGCAACTTTGGCAGCAATTACAGCCTAAAGTCTTCTTCAGTGTGATGCTACAAGCTTGGCACACCTATTTTTGAGCAGTTTCTCCCATTCTTCTTTGCAGGACCTCTCAAGCTCCATAACATTGGATGGGGAGATTTGTTGCACAGCCATTTTCAGATCTCTACAAAGATGTTCAATTGAGTTCAGATCTGGGCTTTGGCTGGGTCACTCAAGGACATTCACAGAGATGTCCTGTAGCCACTCCTTTGTTTTCTTGACTGTGTGCTTAGGGTTGTCTGAGGTCCAGCAAAGTTATCTCTGTACATTGCTGCATTAATCGTGACTAGTCTCGCAGTTCCTGCCACTGAAAAACATGCCCACTGCATGATGTTGCCATCACCATGCTTCACTGTAAAGAAGGTATTGGCCAGGTGATGAGTGGTGCCTGGTTTTCTCCAGATATGACACTTGCCATTCAGGACATAGAGTTCAATCTTTGTATCATCAGACCAGAGAACTTTGTTTCTCATGGTCTTAGTCCCTTAGGTGCCTTTTACTGAGGAGTGGCTTTCGTCTGGCTACTCTACCATACAGGCCTGATTGGTGGAGTGCAGCAAAGATGGTTGTTCTTCTGAAAGATTCTCCTCTCTCTACAGGGAAATGCTGGAGCTCTGTCAGAGTGACCATTGGGTACTTGCTCACCTCCCTGACTAAGCCCTTCTCCCCCGATCACTCAGTTTGGCCGGGTGGTCGGCTCTAGGAAGAGTCCTGGTGGTTCCAAACTTCTTCCATTTATGGATGATGGAAGCCACTGTGCTAATTGGAACCTTTACATTTTCTGTACCCTTCCCCAGATTTGTGCCTTGATACAATCCTGTCTCCGAGGTCTACAGGCAATTCGTTGGACTTCCTTGGCACTGTTAACTGTGGGACCTTATATAGACAAGTGTGTGCTTTCCAAATCATGTCCAATCAACTGAATTTACCACAGGTGGCCTTCAATCAGGTTGTGGAAACATGTCAAGGATGATCAGTGGAAACGGGATGCATCTGAGCTAAATTTTGAGTGTAAAGGCAAAGGCTGTGAATACTTATGTACATGTGCTTTTTTGTTTTTCATTTTTAATACATTTGCTAAGATTTCAAACACGTCTTTATGGGGGTATTGTTTGTAATATTTTGAGGGAAATAATGAATTTTATCAATTTCAGAGTAAGGGTATAACATAACAAAATGTGGAAAAAGTGAATCGCTGTGAAAAATTTCTGGATGCACTGTATACATTGTGACTTGGCACCAGGGGTGTTTCTAGGCATAGGCAACCTAGGCAGTAGTGCCATCTGCTTGGGGGTGCCAACAGGGTGCCCCCTCCCCCCCTCCTAAAAATATATATAATTTATATGGGCGCAATCAATTGTTATGTATTTTTACTGGTCATGATATTGACGACTCAAGAGATGGTGTTGAAAAAGGACAGGTGTGGACGCTGGGTGAGTGAAGTCAGTGTCAAATGCCTGTTGACAGTTCATTGTTGAACATTTCTGGCTGCCGTTCTGTAAGGAGGCTGCTAGGAAATTATCAAAGACATCGGGAGCAAAGTGTCCTAGAAAGAATAGGAAAGACGAAGAAGAAAGGAGAGAGAAGTATAGTGGTATGTTTTTTTATGGACAATTTGAAAAGCATTTCTCTGCAATACATCGCAATACATACTATGTTTGCCCAAATTAAAATCCCTTCTCAAACCCAAAAATCGATTTTGAGCAAAGCATTCCAAAGACCACCATGAATGGATATAAATGTAGGCATATTTGTCTGGAACACATTCATCCATCTATATTGTAATGACGAGGTACTTTTTGACCTGGAAACTTTTTACCTTGAACTTTACTTCCCTGGTCCCTGCGGTCAAAACAGAACAATTACTGTACACCCAAAGTCCCTAGTTCCTGGGGTGGAAACGAGGCAAAATTATTTTGTTGACATTTCCTAAAAGCACAACACTGCCATCAGAATTATATACTTCAAGGCAGTTCACGTTATCACCGTCTCCTGTCCTTTAGACAGATATTTAAGAGATAGATGGAAAACCACCTCACCATTGATTCACGTGGTAATGTATATTTGGTTTCATTAAATATACATTGTCAATATAGAGTCATGTATGCATTTGTTTCATACATATACATGCAACATGCAAGCAACCCCTTGACAACATAAATGCGATTGGTTGCTTGACCATCCCCTTTATTTTAGTATCTCTGTTTTCACACAAACATCTTGACATTTTTCAAGGTCGGCATGATGCTTTTTAATGCCTAATTGCCTATACTTGAAGCAGTGAAACTGCTTCAAATGCTGATACTGCAGTTTTGTTATTGTTTTAATTTAATACTGTCCTTAGCCAGCCAGAGGATAATTTTGTTTGCTAAATTAATATTATAATGTACCGTAAACTACATGAAATTCAGGATACATATATACTAATAAAGATACTAATGTGTCATGTGTGCTGTCTTGTTACCGAGGACAATACGGTATAATCCTAACTAACCTTCCCACCGAGAAAAAAAAGCAATATATTACACCAAATAGATTCTGAAATCCCCCCCAAAATTATTTCCGAAAGTGTTGATCCCACCTACTAGGGAGTTTTTCCTAGCCACTGTGCATCATTTGTGTTGCTTGCTCTTGGGGGACTCGGGCCGGATGTCTGTCAAAGCACATTGTGACAACTGCTGTTGTAAAAAAGGCTTTATAAATTGAATTTGATTGATCTACTGGGATTTTCCCACACAACCATCTCTAGGGATTAATCTAGGGATTAATTAAAGAGAACATATCCATTGAGCTGCACTTTTCTGGGCAAAAATGCCTTGTTAATGGCAGAGGGGAATGGCTGGACGGGTTCAACCTGTTTGAAAGGCAACAGTAAATCAAATAACCCCTCATTACAACCAAGGTATGCAGAAGAGCATTTCTGAATGCACAACACAATAGTAGGCTATAGTAGCAGAAGACCACACTGGGTGCCACTTCTGTCAGCTAAGAACAGGACACTAAGGATACAATTTGCACAGGCCCACCAAAATTGGACAATAGAAGACCGCAAAAACAGTGCCTAGTGTCATGAGTCTCAATTTCTGCGGAGACATTCCGATGGTAGGGTACGAATTTGGCATAAACAACATGAAAGCATGATCCATCCTGCCTTGTATCAACGGTTCAGGCTGGTGGTGGTGTAATGGTGTGGGGGATAATCTCTTGGCACACTTTGGGCCCCTTAGTACCAACTGAACATCGTTTAAATGCCAAAGTCCACCTGAGTATATTTGCTGAGCATGTCCAACCCTTTATGACCACAGTGTACCCATCTTCTAATAGCTACCTCCAGAAGCATAATGTGCCATGTCACAAAGCTCACATCATCTCACACTGGTTTCTTGAACATGACAATGAGTTCACTGTACTCAAATGGCTTTCACAGTCACCGGATCTCAATCCAATTGAGCACCTTTGAGATGTTGTGAAACAGGAAATTTGCATCATACATGTGCAGCCAACAAATCTACAGTATTGTCATTATGACAATATAGACCAAAATCTGAGAGGAATGTTTCCAGGACCTTGTTGAATCTACATCATGTAGAATTAAGGCAGTGAACAGGGTTGGTGGACTGGGGGAAAAGGGGTACAAATGCAGGAATAAAGAGAGGAGGGGCCCTCAGAGACAGACTATGTACAGGGCCCAGAATGTTGTGCTATCCCCCTGGTTTTGAATTGCAAAATGAGATCTAAACCGGTACTAGCAAGGTGTAGAGTTGTGCGGTAAACCGATACGTCAGAATAATCATAATCTCTTGTCTTACAGTTACATGTCTCCCTATAAAACACATCCCCAATTACACACACACACCATAATGAAGCTATAAAGCACTTATGATCAAAGAAAATCCCTTTATTTAATCATAGGTTCATTGTTTGCTTACATTTTTCAATGATCATAAGATAGAATAGGACCAATTAGGCTCTATAGGGTAAACACACATTAAAACCCATGTGTCACAATGTCCCCGGTAATGTGGGTTTAGTTAAGTTTAGGTTGTTCATTGATAGTTCAGTGTTCCATGTCTTTTGTGGTTTCTCCCTTGTGGTATTTTGTTTTGTTTCAGTTTCCTGCTTTCAGTTCACATGACACCAGGGGCGTTTCTGGCCAATCTGGCACCCTAGGCGAGATCTCAAAATGGTGCCCACCCACCCCAAAAAAAATAATTGTCAGGGAAAATAAAATTTTATTTTTACTATTATAAACACAAGTGCGTTAGGAGGTGTGCTAACAATGTAAACAATGAAGGAGACTCGACATATTGAGTGTAAGTATGAAATGAGTAAATAAATACAAGTTATAAACACAATATTTAAAAAACTGCAATTAAATATTTTTTCATCTATTCTAGTCATTCATTCATTCTATTCATTCAGATCAATGATTTGCAATGAGCCTAAATGTAAATTGCAAAATAATTCCTGATGTTCTAAAACTGCAATAATGCTTGTGAGTTGGTGATTAGGTACTGTAGGTCTCCAGGACCCAGCCAACGGATACAGATGCTTTCCAAAACGGCACATTCCTATGTGTTATAAATACAGCTCTGGAAAGGTTAAGAGACCACAGCAATTTCTTCTTAAATTAACTCCTGTGAATACTTCTGTGCTCAAGAGGAAGATGGATGTTCACAAGCCAACAAACAAAGCAAAGTTTTACCTCAGGGGTGGCATAAAGTTACCCAAGATCAATGTAAAAGATTCTTGGAGAGCATGCCAAGATGTACGAAAGCCAATTATTTTTATTATACAATTATTATTCCACCAAATATTGATTTCTGTACTCTTCCATTAGTATGGTGTTGTTTATGCCCATACGGAAATCTAATATATGGTCATATATGTTATATAACCTACATGTCCTATATCGGCATATATGGTGGAAACAACATCACAAATATGTACATATACGTCGAAATATACAAACATTGGCCGTTTAATATGTGAGACATACATTTCCAAATTTGACATCCATATCTGCATTTACCTATGGGTTTACAGAGCGTATACGTGATGTAATGTATAATATCTGTCAATGTACATATGAGATTATGTAAATAAATAATATAGAAATACTGCTACATTTTTCTTGCCTTATGTCAGTTAACAATTCATCTACAAATTTAAACAAAAATGAATGCTTATGTGTGAGATATTGATGTTACAGTGCCTTGCGAAAGTATTCGGCCCCCTTGACCTTTTCGACCTTTTGCCAAATTTCAGGCTTCAAACATAAAGATTTGAAACTGTAATTTTTTGTGAAGAATCAACAACAAGTGGGACACAATCATGAAGTGGAACAAAATTTATTGGATATTTCAAACTTTTTTACCAAATAAAAATCTGAAAAATTGGGCGTGCAAAATAAGTTAATACCTTGTAGCGCCACCTTTTGCTGCGATTACAGCTGTAAGTCGCTTGGGGTATGTCTCTATCAGTTTTGCACATCGAGAGACTGACATTTTTGCCCATTCCTCCTTGCAAAACAGCTCGAGCTCAGTGAGGTTGGATGGAGAGCGTTTGTGAACAGCAGTATTCAGTTCTTTCCACAGATTCTCAATTGGATTAAGGTCTGGACTTTGACTTGGCCATTCTAACACCTGGATATGTTTATTTGTGAACCATTCCATTGTAGATTTTGCTTTATGTTTTGGATCATTGTCTTGTTGAAAGACAAATCTCCGTCCCAGTCTCAGGTCTTTTGCAGACTCCATCAGGTTCTTACAGAATGGTCCTGTATTTGGCTCCCTCCATCTTCCCATCAATTCTAGCCATCTTCCCTGTCCCTGCTGAAGAAAAGCAGGCCCAAACCACGATGCTGCCACCACCATGTTTGACAGTGGGGATGGTGTGTTCAGGGTGATGAGCTGTGTTGCTTTTACGCCAAACATAACGTTTTGCATTGTTGCCAAGAAGTTCGATTTTGGTTTCATCTGACCAGAGCACCTTCTTCCACATGTTTGGTGTGTCTCCCAGGTTTAAACTTTAAACAACACTTTTTATGGATATCTTTTAGAAATGGCTTTCTTCTTGCCACTCTTCCATAAAGGCCAGATTTGTGCAGTATACAACTGATTATTGTCCTATGGACAGACTCTAAAAGTTTGAAATATCCAATAAATTTCGTTGCACTTCATGATTGTGTCCCACTTGTTGTTGCTTCTTCACCAAAAATTACAGTTGTATATCTTTATGTTTGAAGCCTGAAATGTGGCAAAAGGTTGAAATATTCAAGGGGGCCGAATACCTTCACAAAGCACTGTATATACAGTACTGTATATGTGATGATAAGTAGGGGTATGACATGTATGTCAATGAAATGTTTGGTAAAATCTTTTAAAAATCTTTCCCATACGAAAATCTAATATATGGACATATATGTATGTATACTTATGTAAGATATCGACATATATGGTGGAAACATCATCACATATATGTACATATACAGTATGTTAAAATATACAAAAAATTGCAGTTTTTATATATGTGACATATATTTCCTCATTTTGTAATTCAAATTTTGTAATAAAAATATATGGTCTTATATTTTCAAATATATGTTAAGATTTTTCATATGTATGGCCATATATTAGATTTGTGTATTTAAATATGTAATTAACAATTATGGTAATATATTTTCAAATATATGTTAAGATCTTTCATATGTATGGCCATATATAGCCATATATTAGTTTTCTGTATGGGTGTTCTTTGCATTATTCGAGTTCTGATAAAACTGCTTTTTATTGTTATTATATTTATATTTATATTTTGTCAGTACTTTATGAAATAACACAAACATTTTAATTTTACAAAAACATGTATTAGTAGTAAAACCATAGATACTTTTGATTTTGAAGTGATCTAGCAAAATAAGGCAATTTTATATTAAAATATGTATATATTTATCACGGATTTCATGTAACTTACTTTAGTAGTTATAATAATTTAGCAGCCAAAAAGATCCTCTGGCTTGCTAAGGACAGTATAAAATTAAAACACAATAACAAAACCACAGTATTAGGTTTGAGAAGGGATTTTAATTTGGGCAAATATAGTATGTATTGCGATATATTATCAAAATGTAAATATATATTCAAAATGTCCATAAAAACATACCACGATAATTCTGTCTCCTTTCTTCCTCATCTTTCCTTTTCTTTCTAAACTTTGCCCCCATTGGCTTTGGTCGTTTCATAGTAGCCTCCTTACAGAAAGGCAGCCAGCCAGAAATGTTCAACAATGAACTGTCAAAAGCATTCGACACCACTGACATCTCTCACCCAGCTTCCACACCTGTCCTGTGCCAATACCGTCTCTTGAGTCGTCAGTATCATTTCTCTCGCTGTTGGAAACGCATATTAACAATAAAAAACTCCCTTTAAACACTTTTGACCTAAAGTAATTAAATAGAGTGTAAGGTAAAGCCTTTATACAATATGATTGCTACAGTAGAAAAGACCAGCAATGGTTAGTCATGGGATGGTACTGAAATATTGTTTTAAAAATCAGGAAAAGAGAACATTCGCAACACTCCCTTTACTGTGCTGATTGTTTACATTAAAAACCAGTAGGGCGCAATCGCAAAAGGGGTGCTATCTGTATACATAGATGTGAACAGCAAATGACTTGGCCTGAAAAAAGTTCATTCAAAAGATATTTTTCACTTTAGTCCTTGTATGAATCAAACAGCATTCCACTCAATTTACCGGTGATCAGCGAGTGCATGAGGTTAGAATACAGTTTATTCATCAGGACAAATATCATGGCATTTTTAGGCTAAATTATGGCACTATTACGGATTAGATGCCTATTATTGTTTGTTGAAAATATTCCTTTGAAGAACAGCTCCAGATCCAGAAATTTGGATTGTGTTGTACATTTAATGAACCTCATTGCTTATGTTTCCCGCAGGTTTAAGAGATTAATCTGACTATTTGGGTAATTAGGGGTGTGTTGATAGACATCATGAGCTCTGACGCTAAGAACAAGTGGTATTTATCAATTGGGATTTCCTACCGGTGTGCATAAAACGGTCATAGGATCGTTTGATTAAGGGACTGTTCTTTATTTATTTAAGGGGCTACCGGAGGAGTTTTGGGATCTTTAGTCAAAATAGACCTGACCCTCACTTCGCCAGCAATACATTTTTCTATGACCCTATAAAATAATTGGGAAAAAAGGCATGACCCTCCCCAACAATTTTTTGATGCCTTCTGTACTGGTTTGAGCTTGGCAAAGATGTACAGATAGCCACTGTTCTTTTACAATCATGACTTAACCTCTGCTTTTTCATCTTACACATCACACTCCACCAAGATGGTAGCCATTTTAGTAGATTTACTCACTAAAATTGTTGTGGAAACAAAATAAGTATGGAAACGAAATGCACACTTCCTGCATTACTGCATTACTCTTGTAATGCGTAGTGTGTTACTGATGGTAGCCTTTTGTCCCAGCTCTCTGCAGGTCATTCACTAGGTCCCCCCGTGTGGTTCTGGGATTTTTGCTCACCGTTCTTGTGATCATTTTAACCCCACGGGGTGAGATCTTGCGTGGAGCCCCGGATCGAGGGAGATTATCAGTGGTCTTGTATGTCTTCCATTTTCTTAAAATTGCTCCCACAGTTGATTTCTTCACACCAAGCTGCTTACCTATTGCAGAGTCAGTCTTCCCAGCCTGGTGCAGGTCTACAATTTTGTTTCAAATGTCCTTTGACAGCTCTTTGGTCTTGGCCATAGTGGAGTTTGGAGTGTGACTGTTTGATATTGTGGACAGGTGTTTTTTATACTGATAACCAGTGGTGGGCCGTAAAAGCTTTTATCTAATAAGATTTTTTCATCTGTGTTGTCTCCGGGTATTCTAGGGACTTCAGAATTCCGAGTGAATACCATCTGCTGTTGAAGCCCATCAGGACCATGTTGTTGATTGTCATATTTTTAACCAATCAGATTTCGACTTTACCATGTTTGGTGTGTTCTTTGACCAAGAAAAGCGTTTCTGCAGGCCTAGCCTTACGTCAGCATTGTTTCTGTTGCTGATAGGATCATAGGAGTGGCAGTTCAATAAAGTTCAGGAACGAATGAAGGATGCAATTCGGTGCATACTGTAACTGTAGAAAATGGCATGAGGAACGCCCCGGACCTAAGTTCTGAAAGCCACCTTCAGCGAGGAAAGACAAATGTTGGTAGTTTGCAAAACTTCTGGGTGAACAAAATAGTGGTATTTCTGAGTTCTGACATACTAACGTTAAAACAATATAACTTAAAGGAAATATGATGTAGCCTATTTATATTTTGTCCAATAGATTACAGTGATAGTACTTTCTGCAGAGGATAGACAAAGGCAGTGTTGATTAATGTGCACATTGTATTGACAACTAAACAATAATACATTAAATCATTTGATTCAGGAAAAAACAGGGATTGACTGTTGGACAGCTATCCTCTCTGTGTAACTTGAACTTTAATATTTAGTCACATTCACAACAAAACCTACGTTTTGAATTGTATACACCAATGTTAAGGGGAACTTATGCTTTAAAACAATGTGTAACTTGTGTATCAACTCCTAATAACGAGGTCAGTAGAGCCAGTTAATGAAGATAGCTACCCAGATCAGATGAGAAAAGCTGTACATTTTCAGCGCGATGTGCAGAACACAGCATGCTTCTGCATGTTGCAAACGAAGTTCTTCTGTTCAGTGAATAATATATTGTATTTATCACAAATTGTAGATTGCTTGCTACTCATTTAAAAGTTAAAATATATAAATAGGCCAGCTAGCCGGAAACTTGTATGTAAAATACAAGCATTGCTGAGTACTGATTAGTCAACTCACCGTATGAGAATCGTTTATCTTTCCTGGACTGCAGCTAAAGTTGGAACAAACCATTTCTTAAAAGGGGTTGGAGAGGGCCCATACATATACGAAAATTACATTTTAGAGAATGTGACTGGTATACAATTTTATAGTATTAAAGTATTAAAAATACTATTTTAAAATATAACATTAACTAAGAGGGCACATTTGAGTCTGAGGGGAAAGAGGCATGGGCTCAAGCTCCCCCTGAGGTCTTTTTGTGCATGTGCCTGGTAATAACAAATTCAACACATGAACTGGTTGCTATGGACTCATCACTTGGCTTCCTCAGTCATTGTCGATTTTAGTATATGGGTAAAGCTGCCGAAGCTGAACATTATCCAAAACTCAATTTCTCAGACGAGCGTCAATTTGGGTGGGGGGTGGTGCGATTTTTTTATTGTGTCAGACCCATCTGCTAGCGATTGGGGGCCGAGACTGAGACCAACATGGAAAAATATGCACCAAACAAGCCACTTTGAAATTTTGCTGTTTTCATGAATACAAAAGTTGGGTGACCGTCTAAATATAAATATGGCTATGAAATAAGTCCTGAAATAAATAAATGACACAATAAATATATATATATTTTTAATATATATATATATATATTAATTAAATATATATATATATATATATATATATTTAATATATTTAAATATTTAAATATATAAACGCAGTCCAATAAAATATTAAATTGTTTTTTATTTCATAATGGTGTTTTTAACCTTTTATTTATTTCAAGTGAATTTTATTTCATAATTCCACATTTATTTATTTCAAGGCACTCTTATTTCATAATGGCACATTTCATAATATCCATTTGTTATATTCAAATGAATGGGGCGTGGTTATCTCACAGATATGTCCATATGCGCATAGCGAGAGCACTGACACCACCAGTACGCCCCAGCTTGCGTGTCCCGGGCTCTTGCTCCTTAGCATCAGCCAGGTCTCGCTCATCTGCTGCAGTAGCTGCTAGGGACGCCTCTGTTTCCTCCATCATCCGCAACTGTTACTCGCTGTATTGTGGCTCGTACAGGCAGCCACGAGCATCGGATTCCCCTTCTGCCATATCATCTTCAAAACTACCCTCAGCCATCATGGTTTGCCTACTAAAGTATTACTCAATTTTCTCCACAGAGCAATAGCCTGTTCGCTTAGCCTCAAAATGGCTGACACTATTTTGCAATTCGACGAGTTCGGTCCAACTTTTTTTTTTTTTTTTTTTTTTTTTTTTTATGGCGCCAGTGTTAGCAGCCGGCCGTCTCTCACCGCTCTCACCGCTCTCACCGCTGTATTACATGTGTTCGTTTATGCTGTTTTTGTCACTTGTTGCACAAAATGTTAATCCTCTGTTGGTGTATGATCGCCTGGCACTATTGGATATTCAACTCTCTGTCAAAGACCTAGCAAAGTCAGAATATGGGTATAAACCTCTGCCGCCGCTTCTATCGGGGATTCCATCATACCTGT
>JACXGM010030671.1:0-13215 GCA_016801145.1 Umbra pygmaea
AGGTTTTTTTCAGCCCTTTCTCATTCCCTCCGCCTGTTCGACCCTTTTCTCTCTCTTTCTCTCCTGTTTTATTCTCTATTTTTCTCTGTATTTAGTGTCTGTTATCATTGTCCCTCGTCTCTCTCTTTCTCTCCTGTTTCATTCTCTATTTTTCTCTGTATTTAGTGTCTGTTATCATTGTCCCTCGTCTCTCTCTTTCCTCCACTAACATGGATGTGCATTGGAGACATTTTAAACTCTGTCTGTCTGTCTGTTTGTCCAGGGTACAGCCTCGGTTCTCCAGCGCAGGTCAGACAACGAGGAGTACGTGGAGGTTGGGCGTCTGGGACCGTCAGACTACTTTGGTGAGTGGCTACTGTTACACAAACATCACAATTTTCACCACACCCCAATAACTTGTTCAACACACACACACACACACACTGTTAGCTACAGTAAATATAATTTGTAATGGTAGCTACCCAGAGCTGAAACCCTATGTTGCACCGGCTCATTGAGTAATAGCCTGAGTATGGGTCAAAACATCAACTTATATATATATATATATATATAAAAAACACATTCAAATAAATACAATATCATCCTCATCATATGTTATTACCATCACAAAAACAAGAGTGACCCCTGAGCACTGTCCACGCCTTGTCCTCCAGGTGAGATCGCCCTGCTCCTGAACAGGCCGCGTGCAGCCACGGTGGTGGCCCGTGGGCCGCTGAAGTGTGTGAAGCTGGACCGGCCTCGCTTCGAACGGGTCCTTGGGCCCTGCTCAGAGATCCTGAAGAGGAACATCCAGAGATACAACAGCTTCATCTCTCTAACTGTCTGAGAGCAAACCGGGGCCCTGTGGGGTGTGGTTGGCGGGGCGGGGGGGGTCTACCATGACAGGGCGCTTGCTTATTCTTGTTTTTTTCTTTTCCGTCTTAATTTGGCGCTCTGATCTTTATTCTCTGATCTTTTCGTGCACTTGACCTGTGATGTCACTGTAGCTTTATTTAAATCTAACATGAAACACCCATGGGCAGAATCAAGCGTGGAGGCTAGGTAATGTGGATGCACTTCATGTCGGTCATATGTACTGTATGTTAAATGGTGCATGCTGGGAGAATGCTTAGAAGAGTGGTACGCTGCACCTGTTTAAAAGGGCGGGTTTAATTCTGGGAGTGAGGTCATGTTTACGTACGGCGAAGAAGGACATTGGGTGTCTCTTTGCACACTGGCTGTCATTTATTTTGCCTTTTTGAACTTGGGTTCCGGGCATTCGTACGTGGTTGCCAGTTCTACGTCAAATCAAACCGGTTACCTGACAACGCGGGCCTTTGTTAACTAAAAGAAATTAGGGTTAGATGTAAAAATAACTTTTATTCTTGGCTGTTTCATTGATTCCTACACGTTCTCGCTGTGCTTGTGTAGCTGGAATGAGTGCTGAAGGGGTGTTTGATAAAGTGATATTTTGAATAGGGATTTCAGTGATGGATGCTGTTTCTGTGCCGTGGTTGAGCGGTGTGTGGCTTTTATTTTGGAAGAATTTTCATTTGTGATGTTTTCTGCTGAGGTTTATCTGAATTTGTAAGCAGAATGTTATCAGTTTAAATGAACACAGTCACGTTCACACACAAACATACATGTATACACATACACAGACACTCTCTCCCTCAGGACTAAACAACCAGTTCCCATACAAATTTCTTACCCTGGATTCTTTATTAGCTGATTTTGGTCTGTAATTTACAGATGAGCTACTTTTCGCTTCACTTTACAGTTCCTGGCTTTTGGTGCAAACAGCATTTTCTTTTTTCTTTGTTTTGATGGCATTGATTTAAATGTTGCTCACTCTCTAGTTGAGTAGAGATTGGGATTTTCAAAACTGCACAACAATTGACCAATGGAAGATGATGTCTAATGGAGCTGACCTTTAGAAATTCATCTTCCTGTATTCCACACTCTTTCTTTGGTTGACATATCATACCATCTTCTTCTGAAAATAAAGACAAGCTTTTTAAATCCACTGGTTTCTCTGATTTCCTTCTCTTGTTAGATAATTTGTTTCTTCTTCGCTGGTGTTTTGAATGAACAGTAGCTTCACATTCCAGCCCATCTGTTACACTTCCTTCCGGTGTTGTAGGAGTCTCATATTAGACTACATCTGTCCATCTCATTCTCATCTCTCTGTCTCTTGGTTTCTTCCTCTTTCCTTGACTCCTCCCAGCAATCTCAGTCTCCACCCCATCCCTTATTACCATGCAAGATTCACTATTTCTTCTGTACTGTCTCTCTCTGTCTCTGTCTTTTTCTATCTCTTGCCTCTTTCAATTAAATTTAACTTTACAAATACAAATAATAAAAATGATCAAAAGGTGCCATAGTTGGTGTAGGAGTCTATGCTCTCGTCTCCGGTCTACACATGCCCCCTGGTGACGGGTTCAACCTCGTTGATAAAATAATCAAAATACCTGTCAACAAAATAAATGTATTCAAAAGAAATCTATCATTTAAGTAATGAATTTACAAATGCTTAAAAAAAAATGTTGTTGCTCTGATAGGACAATGGTATTTCACATGACACATACGGGAAACATCGATGACTGGTCATACATTTTGCAGGATGTAAGGAAGTGCAGCTCCATTTCCACTTTCTTTTGTGGACAGTGTGTATATAGCCTTTATTCTCTCGGGCCTCACGTTTTTATTTGGCTCCGTTAGAGTGGTCAGGTAATCTGCCAAAGTGTACTCTGTTTAGGGCAATTTGCTAAATTTGCGTTCGTTTTTGCTTGTAAAGTAAATGTGGTCCCCAGACCTCACAACCTTAAAGCACAATGGATGATTGGAGTATTTTATGCTCATTTTGATTGAAGACCTTTCTTGTCTCTCATGTAATTTACAATCATGTTAAAGTTACCTGTGTTTAGGCTGATGTAACTGTACTTACTTGTTTGCTCAATGGCAACACAGACTAAGTATGATGGATGTTTATGGTCTTGGCATCTGACCTTTGCTGAAAAAAATATATTTCTATCATAAGATTTACTGTCAGTGCCCAGGTCAGGCAGAATGTGTGCAGAAGTCTTTTGAGCAGATTTTAGCTACAGATGAACTGGTAAATCTGTCTCCTTCACTCACTGTGAATCAGTTGTCAGTAAGCCATCAGTCCAAAGTGGGACCTCTGGATTTCTCACAGCTAGTTTACTCTCTGCTGTGTTGAGTATGTCTTGACACATTCCTCCTCATCTTAAAGCTAAATCAACTGAGGAATGTGCCTTGAACTGAACGAACGCCGCTCAACCCCCCTCACACACTGACAAACAGGCAGGCCTACATTTATATACACACATAGACACAAACATCAATAAACATACAATTGCAATAAAAATTATTCAACCCCCATTGAAAATTGGGTTTATTGTCAAAATGTAGACTTTCAGCTGTTTGAAATTAACAAATCAAACAAAAACAATTAAAATGTCTCAACACAATGAGTGCTTCAAATGTTTTCCCAAATTCAACTGAAAATGCAACTCATTATGACTTCTCCAGTCTCAAAATGATTCAACTCCCTGAATAGAATCCCTCACAACCGCACAAACATGCAAAACAGGTGTTGACTCAAGCACATCTGATGTAACTAATCAAGGATTTCATTATTTGCACCAGGTGTGCTTGAGTTAAGACACATGCAATGGGCATGAGAAACATGGCTAATTAAAAAGAATAGTCCAAAATGACTCAGGATACAAAAAGATAGCAAGGTACTGAATGTTCAGAGAGACACCATTGGAAGCATAGTTTTCAAGTTCAAAGTTAAGGGAACGGTGGTTATACTATCTGGACAGGGCAGAAAAAGGAAGCTATTAAAGGCTGCAACTAGATTTCTGAGACGGCAGGTTGTGAAAAAAAATAGAGCGACTGCAAAAGACCTGCAGCAAGACTGGGTGGCAACAGGCACACAGTTTTCAGTGAGCACAGTAAGGCTCCTACAGAAGGTTTCCATGCCAGAACTCAAAGATCTACAAGTCTGCTACAAAATGCAAAAAAATCATATAAAGCTACTGAGATTTTAGGATTCTGTTCTGTGGAGCGATGGAACTGTATGGAATGATGTCTCAGCAGTATGTCTGACAGGAAGAAGAATGACGCATATGCTGTAAATAACACACAGTCTAGAATGTTGGTGGCTCGGTGATGCTCTAGGATGCTCTAGGGTGGCTTTTTACCTCTGGCACAGGAAACCTACAGCATGTGGAAGGCAAGATGGATTCAGGAAATCCTAGGAGAAAACATCATGCCATCTGTGTGAACGCTGAAGCTTTGGCGTCATTGGACCTTCCAACAGGAAAATGATCCCAACCATGCCTCAAATTCCACAAAGGTTTGGTTGCTGAAGAAGCCCTGGAAGATTATACAGTGGCCATCACAATCACCTGACTTCAACCCCATAGAAAATCTCTGGTGGGATTTGAAGAAGGCGATTGCAGCACGCAAACCCAATAATATCACTGAACTGGAGGCCATTGCTCATGAGGAATGGGCAAAATTTCCTCAGGAAGACTGCCAGAGGCTGGTGTCTGGTGATGCATCTCATTTGCAGTAGGTCATAACAG
This sequence comes from Umbra pygmaea, assembly GCA_016801145.1. Classification (NCBI taxonomy): domain Eukaryota; kingdom Metazoa; phylum Chordata; class Actinopteri; order Esociformes; family Umbridae; genus Umbra; species Umbra pygmaea. Next base: position 4,596 of record JACXGM010030671.1, read on the forward strand.
CTAAAGGGTGCTCAAATAAGTACTAAAGATGCTTGCCGTGAAGTTGTTGAATAATTTTGAGACTGGAGAAGTCAATATGAGTTGCATTTTCAGTTGAATTTGGGAAAGAAATTGAAGCATTCATTGTGTTGGGCTATTTTAATTGCTTTTGTTTGATTTGTTCATTGAAAACAGCCGAAAGTCTGTATATTTTTACTATAAACTCAATTCAGACTCAATGGGGGTTGAATAATTTTGATTGATTGCAACTGTATTGTAGGAACATCCATTCCAGTAATTGGCTGTGACCATATCTAGTATTTTTCTGTCAATACACCAGGACACTGGCCCCCGGCAACATGTTACATCAACACAGTACAAAGTATTTATCAATCCTTTATTTACAAGATCCAACTTTCCCCCATTTTGATTCTGCCTAGTCTGCCTAATTCTTCCTAACCCACTAGACTTGCCTCCTCAGTGGTTGGTGAGGATAAATAAGATTTTACAGTCCAATGACACAAAACTAGAGGAGGCACAAGACTAAACATTTAGAGCAATAGAGTACAGAAAATCAGGGCCTTAAAACCTATAAAAAAGTGTATGAAATAATGATTACCTACACCAGGGCTTACCAGCCCTTGTTCTGGAGAACTAATGTCCTTATTGTTTTCACTCCAACTCTAGTTTAGTATACCTGATTTTAATAATTTAGCTGGCTGATAAGATGAATGAGGCTATATTACATTGTGTGTGGTTGGAGTGAACCTACAGGATGGTAGGTTCTCCAGAACTTCATCCCAGACTTCTTTTGATAGCCTTGGTCTACATGATGCTGTTTGTTCACGTTCTTACAAATTCTGGGGCCTTCCAGAAATAATTTTTTAATAAAATCCTTTTTCATTCTAGTTTGTCACACAATGGCAGGGTTTGATTCAGTACCTATCCATTTCATGTTTCTGTTTTCTCCCAGACATTTCAACATTATCTGATCGTCATCCAATGGATCATCTGTTTGTCTTGTCAACCATTCAATGCTGATAGTTATCCCCTCATCAATTGGTGTATTTATAAAAATGTTGTGTCCATGGCCATGAAACTCCCCAGACCTTAAAGGACAACTCTGGCGTAAAATCAACCTGGGGTTAATAACACATTGGTAGCAAGTCAACCGTTCTCTGGGATATGTTTGCATAACAATCAAATGTGCCCAGTTTTAGTGGTAAATGATAATTACCTTATAATGCTAGTTGTGAGGGCATGGATGAAGTAAAAAGAAATCGCTATTTTATACCACTAACAAGGCTCAAAATAACACCACACTTCCACGGTAGCATAATGAGGGTCCCTATATGCAAACCAAAGCATAAAGAACTCGCAGTTTATTAAAAAAATATTTCAAAAGACAGTACCGTTCGTGTATACAGCCAGGCGCTATCTTCGGAAAACAGACTCGGCCAGTCAAACCACAAACTCCGTGCTACGTGAGCTGAAAGTCTTGCTCATTGATCTGCATGAATGACATATAGTCCTACCAACATATGCATCTGTACTCTCAGAGGTTGAAACGATGAGCAATATGACCAGAATAATGACAGCCCAGGATGCTCTGGAACACATCTTTGATCAGAAAAGTGATGAAGAGGAGGAAGTGTCTGAAAGCAAAGACAAACTTTAGATAAATTCTGACCATGATGATAAATTGTCAGATGATGACGGTATTGTCCTCATCCCCGAACATACGTCAGAGAACAATATAAGCTGCAAACAAAATGATAGCCCAATGACAGAAAATTTACTAGGATGGCCATTCCAAAACATTGTACTTGTTCCTCTGCATAAATGCCAGAGGAGATTTTGAGCAGTGTTTTGGGTCGTTGTCTTGTTGAAATATCCAGCCCCGGCGTAACTTCAACTTTGTGACTGATTCCTCTACTCAGGGGTATTCAACTCTGGACCTCGAAGCCAGATCCATTTTTTATTGCAACCCTCTAATCTGAGATTTATTTAGACCTGAAAGAACAGAAAACCAGCAGGCTCCGGACCCCGTAGGTTTAGATATGAAGACCCCTGCTCGACATTATTCTTAAGTATCTGCTGATATTAACTGGAATCCAAGCAACCTTCAACTTTAACAAGATTCCCAGTATCGGCACTGGCAACACAGCCATACAGCATTATGGAACCTCCACCACCTGTGGGTAGCAAGTGTTTGTCTTGGAAAACTGTGTTCTTTTGCCGCCATGCATAACGCCCCTTGTTATGACTAAATAACTCAATCTTGTTTCATCAGTCCACAGCACCTTCTTCCTAAATGAAGCTGGCTTGTCCAAATGTATATTTGTATACCTCAAGCAACTTTGTTTGTGGCGTGTGTGCAGAAAAGGCTTCTTCCGCATCACAGTCCCGTACAGCTTCTCCTTGTGCAAAGTGTGCTGAATTGTTGAACGATGCACAGTGATACCATCTGCAGCAAGATGATATTGTGTAAGTCTTTGGAGGTGGGCTGTGGGCTGTTTTTGACTGTTCTCCCCATCCTTTGCCCCTGCCTCTCCGATAATTTACTTCTGGCCTTAACAAGAACTGTGCCTGTGGTCTTCCATTTCCTCACTATGTTCCTCACAGTGGACACTGACAGCTTAAATCTCTGCTATAGCTTTTTGTAGCCTTCCCCCAAACCATAATGTTGAACAATCTTTGTTTTCAGGTCTTTTGAGAGGTGTTTTGAGGCCACTATGTTGCCACTGTTCAGAGGAGCGTCAAAGAAAACAACAGTTGCAATTGGCCACCTTAAATACCTTTTCGCATGATTGGATGCACCTGTCTATGAAGTTCAAGGCTTAATGAGCTCACCAAACCTATTGTGTGTTCCAATTAATCAGTGCTAGGTAGTTACAGGTACTCAAAATGACAAGGGTGCCCACATTTATGCACCTGTCTAATTTTGTTTTGATGCATATTGCACATTTTCTGATAATCCAATGAACCTCATTTCACTACGAAATATTACCGTGTTCTTCAGTTATTTGATAGATTAAAATGAAATTGCTGATCCAAACAACCAATTATTTATAAATGAAATCTTGGAAATTGTCAGGGGTGGCTAAACTTTCACATACAGCTGTATCTTTAAAGGAAATGCACCATAATCATGTATTCAATTGTATTTTATTGTCACATTTGACAAACCCTGATAAATCTCATCAGATTCAATTTTGTACAAATAATTTTTTCCTGCAATAAAAACATCCTTCTTTGATACTTTTCCATATGGCCATATAATGCCTATGATGGAATTGTACTTTTGGTGATTAAGATTTATGTTCAGATTAAAACATGAAAGAGTCATGAAAAACATGTTTTTCCCTCATTCCTTTTTGGAATGAGAACATTTTCGAGAAGTGGTGCGTGAAGGTCAGATTTTTTATATATTTTTTACCTTTATTGCCAAATTTAGTATATTTTTGTTGTAAAAAATACATACTGTTAGAGCCCAATGAGGTGGGATTGCTGACTTTCAGCTTCCCATGCTCCCTTCCTAACATTCCTGTTTAGTAAGAGAAAGACAAGTGAAATCGGGAATTTAGCAAGCTCTGAATCATGAAAGCTTCCTGCCAGAAGCCCACCCCCAAACTATGGCCCTCCTTACTCACTGGAACCTCTGCTCTCTTTTCCTCTCATCATTCTTTCCCTCCCTCTCTTTTTCTCCTCTGCTATCTTTTCCCCGTTTCCCCTCCTAGTCTCCCCCTCCCTCCTCTCGCCCCTTTCTCCTCCAGCGGCATGGCAGCGCCCTGTGTGCTACTGGAGCCTCTCTTTGTTGTGGCTCTTGTTGCTTCCACTATGGACCGAGGGCTCGCTGTGGCATTCCCACACTGGGGCATCTTTGTGCCTGTGAATGGTGAAGGCTGGGGGCCGGCACTCCAATGGCACTTACGGCTTACATAAACAAATGGGCTGGAATAGGAGAAAGGGAGGAGAAGAGGAGAAATATGAGAAATATCAGAGTCATGAAACTATAGCTCTTGCTTTTATTCATAAATCACATCAGAGTTGATGTGTTATGTAGTACCTGGTCCTCCCAATAAATATATTACAATATATGTTGAGCTAAAGGGCCAAAGTGATCCCAGAACAGCCCTCCCTACCCACATGCTTTTCTTTATGTTGATCTAAAAGGCTGAACTGATCTTAGACCTGCCCACTTGAGATAATTGATAAATACACATCACACACACATCCCCCCTGCTCCTACGCCCTTGTCCTGCTGTATTTTAGTAGAGTTTTAAGTAGGTTTAGTCCAGAATGCATCTGTTCTGTAAGTCATAGTGTATCACTACGTGGTGCTGAAGCGGGTGAGAATAAAGCCGATCTGACTGACACTGTAATTGGGTTTACTTTATGGTGGGAATGAGCTGCCTTCTAATCTGTAGCATCACCACTTCACTGATGCGTACATCCCAATGTCACAAATCTGGAATTTTATATAACCAAGATAAGAGACTAGGAGTGTGTGTGAATATGTTTGTGTGTGAGTATGTAAGTGTGAGTATTTGCGTGTTTGTGTGTGTTTATGTTTGTGTGTGTGTGTGTGAGAAGATGTCTGGATGCTGCATAGCAGACATAGAAGTTTCGTGTTGTGAAAAGATGTTTTATTTGGTATCTCAGTTTTAGCTGTAGGACCCTCAGGCTTGCACCCTGGCCCTCTCACTCCCTCTTTTTTGTATCAAGTCTCCTGCTCTCTGTTCCCATTGCAGTCGTCCTCTGCTCCCATCTGCCCCTTGTCTGGATAATTAAAATGCCTGCCAGCAGATTCACCAACAGAACCCGTAGGAGGGGGGACCCAGGTCTAGAGGATACGCAGAGAAGAGTCGTTGAACTAGGGCTAAAGATCCAGAGGGGCGTGGTTGACTTGGGGCTAGAGACCCAGAGTAGAATGGTTGACTTGGGGCTAGAGACCCAGAGCAGAGTGGTTAACTTGGGGCTAGAGACCCAGAGGACAGTGGTTGACTTAGAGCTAGTGACCCAGAAGATAGTGGGTGACTTGGGGCTAGAGACCCAGAGCAGATTGGTTAACTTGGGGTTAGAGACCCAGAGGAGAGTAGTTGACTTGAGGCTAGAGACCCAGAGCAGAGTAGTTAACTTGGGGCTAGAGACCCAGAGGAGAGTGGTTGATTTGGGGCTAGAGACCCAGAGTAGAATGGTTGATTTTGGGCTAGACACCTAGAGAAGGATGGTTGATTTGGGGCTAGAGACCCAGAGGATAGTGGTTGACTTGGGGCTAGAGACCCAGAGGTTGGTGGTTGACCTGGAGCAAAAAACCCAGAGGAGGGTGGAGCTGCAGAGACACAGACCATTTTTCTACCTCACCGTCCAACCACCAGCCCCTTGTAAGAAATGAACCCCCAACCAACTCTGCTAATGACAAGTCCTTTGACACAGCTGGTCGGCCTCTAAAGACAAAGATGTTAGACCATGTTAGTGAACCAAGCCAATCCCTCCCCAACCCAGAGCTTAGCCTGGTTGTACTGTGGTGGGCACCTCTTCCTGATTCCTGCCTGCTCTACTTCCAGAGGTTTTAATCCTGACCTGATGGGGTCGGAGGTCAATGCTCAGGCTGGGGTCACAGGTGATTGAGCATTATATTGGCTAATGGGATTGTGGAAAGTTCAGGGATGCAAGGTCCAGCTGGGGTTGCGGATGGGGTCTGGGGCTGTCGGGTGGGGGTACGAAGCCAATGAGCAGGTCAGGAGATCAACCACAAGGTCCGGTTCAGCAGTCCACCAGCATCAGCTCAGCAGCCAGTTTAATATGAGGTGGGTCACAATGTAAATGTGGCATTACGTTGGAGTTGAAAAGTGTGGGGTGTGCTACAAACTGACCACATCTGCCCAGGATTGTTATTTCTTAGCTACCTTCAGTTATCCTCTCATTCCATGATATATCCACTCTACAGCCATAGATAAGGCTCATTCACCTGTCATACCTCTGGCTGGCTCGTAACTGTGTGGGCACGTTGCATGTGGCTCTGTAAACATAGGACTCTAATTTGATACAGCTCTGGACCATCATCAATTCAAAGCATCATTGGCGAGACAGTAACATTTTCCGTGGCCATAAAAATAATAAATAAAAAGATGAAATCTTGGAAATTCAGTGTTGACTAGGCAGTATCATGTTCATTTTATAATATATTGTTTATGTCACTTTTGCTTCGGTAAAGCCCTACTTGAAAAGCATGGCATATTCTTTCTGTCCTATCGATAAATAAAAAATACTGTCATACAAATGATTTACTGTTGTATAATTACTATGTTAATTAAATAAATATGAATGTAAAACATTGTCACGGTTGCCCCCTCGGGGAGCTGGTATGAACATGAGTTTCTCCCCTGTGTGTGTTATTTGTTCAGGTACTGTCTTCTTACTGTTTTATTCACATGACTGTTAAAATGACTTTCGTCAACCAACAGTTCTCTGTCAATTATCCCACAGCTGCTATCACTCAGGTCGTTTTCTGTCTATTTACGTTGTGTTTAAGTGTTTGATAGTTGTCATGTATTGTTGTGTGTAAGTCTTTGTTGTGTGAAGATTATCTTTGTATTTTTATATTTGTGTTTTCCATATTAAACACTGTTTACTGTCAGTATTATCCTTCGTGTTTTTCTTACTCCTCACATCGACATGGAACATTACATAATACCTGACCATAGAAGAGACACGGAAGGAGGAGGCACAGCCGACCGGCACGGGAACATCACGCCTGATATGACACGGTGGTGGAGGATGCCTATTAAGATGAGTTGGACAATATCAACTGCAACACTCTTGACGGCATCCGAGATTGCCACATCGGAATACTAGAAGAGGGTTATAGCCTTTCATATTTCTCTACTGGTTGTTGGGTAGGCTCGGCGGGGCCGAAGATGGGAGCTATGCAGGTGCGATTCTAGCGGGGGGCACTCACGTTTGCTTGGCCACACTATATTATGTCCGCAACACAAACTCTGATTCTACCTTTCAAAACAATAGCGCTCGTAATTCATGAAAAAAATAATTGTTAATAATTTGCATAGATAGTTGGTGGGTCTATGTTCATGTATTGCTAAAATGAGTCTGTTGTTGGACGCTAGCGAATGTTTTTCAAATGTACCCTGCAGGCACACGACGTGGAGAAGACGTTGAGAAGACGTCCTTTGGTTGAAAAGACGTGGACTAGACGTCTTCTCAACGTTGTGTGCCTGCAGGGTATTAGCAGATTGCGGTGGGGACGCGTCCCCACCAGATTTCGTCATGAGTCATTTTGTCCCCACCACATTTTTTTGAGAAAAAGGCCCGGTGTAGGGTGCCAATCGGGAGAGTCGGGTGTTTTGCGGCCGTGAGGTCCGGTCTGAAAGTAGTTAGATACCGCTGGTCTAAACTGTGCAGCCTCTGCTCAGCCCGTATGGCGGGCCGCAGCAGCCTCTGTTAATGAGACACAGAGCCGGCGTCAGACCGAGCTCAGCAGGTGGGGATTTAGTTTCACTGGACGGGCACGTTTTTATTTTCTATACATTTGTAGGGATGGGGATTTCTGCTGATTTATTAGATTGTTTACTTGATAGGCCCTGGGTCGGCAAAGATAATTTTAGTCGAACAGTCCCTTGGCTGTTTGCGATCTGATGCCCTGTATCACTTAACAAGCTACATTGTGCTACGGAATATTATGATATTAGCTACACTGTAAGACAAATCCGTAAAAAAACAGTAAAAAGTAGCTTACCGTTAATTTGCTGCCAGTACTTTTTCCATTATTTTACGGACATGTCTATCAAGACATTAATGAAAAATAGCCTACTTTGTGAACACAGCAGATGAAAGTAATATCAGATCTTTGTGTTAATGGATAGGCTATTTACTGTGTTCACAAAGTAGCTATTTTTCGTTATTGTCTTGATAGATATGTCCGTAAAATAATGGAAAAAGTACTGGCAGCAAATTAACGGCACTTTTTACTGTCTTTAAAATCTTACGGATTTTTCTTATAGTGATAAGACAAATAGTGCAAAACTAATAAAAATATTTGCTAACAAAGGTGCTTTCCAAAATTATATTAAATAAAAGCAAAGCATACAATGTAACCTCAAAAATCCCTTCTATGTAGCCTGTTCGTTTTGTTATCTTTTTTTGCACAATGCACATGTCAGCGCAATTGCAATTTCGTTGTTACATTAACTATAACCTGTCCTGAACTTTAAATATACTGTTGTTATTAAACCTTTAGCAAAAATGCCATCAAAGTAACATGATGCAAAACATGTTGAACACAAACTCTGCCAACAACGGTTTTCATATAGTTTGACGTTGAATAGGCTATAGCTGCCACTTGAAAACATAGTATAACACTACTATTATTTATTTTTTCACCAGTTCAAACCATCATGCACTTTATTTTTGAACAATCTGTGTTTGAATGATCTAATCACAATGAAGTCGTTATGTTATTACCTAGTCAAATAGTTATTTGGGAATCTTTGTGTAGATTCCAGATTTCAGGTTTACTCCCTAAATTTAAGTTAAAAATTTGATGAATCTATTTTAATGATATCACATCCAAATCAAATGTTATATTGTCCTCTCAAGACAAGCATTTCTTCCTAACACA